>NIPM01000416.1:39968-151459 GCA_002738285.1 Holacanthella duospinosa | reverse complement strand
GCTTGGAATCATAACTTGAATCACAAATAGGACATAGGTGTTGAAGTTTAGCCTTTTTACTGCTTGACTCACTACTTAGTCCTGCTCGCTTTGCCATTTTGTGACTGTGTAACAATCTAACAAACAGTAATTTATTATTTAATGTGTGATATAGTCCTAAATAAAATTTGTTTTATTATAATATAGCAAATACTCGCAAGTCACGTTTGTTTAGAGTTTCAAAATTTCTGCGGAGTTTGTTTAGGGTTTCAAAATTTATGCGAGCATTTGACAGGGATGGTTTCTTGAGCTATGATGATTGTCGGAGATGTTTAACAGCGAAAAATGATAAAAGAAATGATAAGTTAGAGATACTGACGAACCAGTTTATATACTCTACGTTTCGGAGATTAGAAAGGTGTCTTAGGGTGAAAGGGTCTTTTCTAAGAACAAAAATAGATATACTTGTGTTCATAGACTCAGACAGGTTTAAACATGTTTCGACTTAGGGTGAAAGGGTCTTAGTGTGAATGTATCTTAGGGTAAAAGGGTCTTAGGGCGAACAAAAATAGATTTAGGTCTTACGGCCATACAGTTCATATACTCTGCGTTTCGGAGATTAGAAAGGTGTCTTAGGGTGAAAGGGTCTTTTCTAAGAACAAAAATAGATATACTTGTGTTCATAGACTCAGACAGGTTTAAACATGTTTCGACTTAGGGTCAAAGGGTCTTAGGGTGAAAGGGTCTTAGGGTGACAAAAATAGATTTTGGTCTTACGGTCATAGTGACATAGGGTCTTAGGGCGAACAAAGGTCGGTGGCTTTGGGGGAGGGGGGGCGTGCAGGATTTACCTTGCCGTACATACTACTATAATGCAACAGGAAAATGAAAACACAAGAGGATTTCTGTTGCCAGCATCAGAATTTCTGTTGTATTTGGGTGATGCTTCCTCAATTATGTCAAACCCGTGAGCATCAAGTTTTTTAATTTTAAGATTTTAATTTTTAGAGACGATTTGTATTTAGTGTCCCTCATCCTGACCATGTCTCCTGTTTCGTAAATTATAAAAACTTCAATTTTGTTAAACAACTCATTTATAAAACCGTACTTTAAAGGTGTTATGTTTAAAATTTATTGTTGACCTATGGACAACAACTACTGTCAGGTAATCTTAGTAAAGTTTCAGCACATTCAAATAGAAATTTGGCAGAGTAACGGTGTGTGAGAATAACTAATTTATTAAGAAAAGTAAGGCATTTTATACTTTCAGAAGGGTGACTTTTTCAGTCTTCAAAAAGAGACTTTGAAATTATGACACATAGGTCAAAATAAACCTTAAGCATTAAACCAGTTTGAACTGGACTTATCAATAGTACTAAACTTAAACTAACTTTCAAAATTTCCAAACCAAACTTGAGATTACTCATTACAATGAGTCATGATCTGAAGCTTAAATCCAACACTTTCCCTTAATCTCAAGTAGAAATTTCTGACATTTCAATAACTTCTGGGGGATCGGGCAGCCTGCCGGGCTGAGCGATGACAGGGATTGTATGACCTTTGTATGAGAAGTAAAGAGTAGCTCCGCTTGTGAAGATGACCAATGCTACCATTATACAACCTCCAACGATCACATACCAGAATGGGCTGATTCGAGATTCTGATGGCAGTATTCTAATTTCTTCAGAAAATTGTTGTTCTTCCATCAAAGTGCTGACGTTGACAATTGGTAGGAGGTGCCAATTCGCCCAAAGGGTGAACAGTGGATCAATTGTTTCCTTGTGATCCAGATGTACTTGAGAGCCTAAATACTCCATGTTATTTACTTTGAAACTGAGTCCAATAGGGATGACACACACCTCGTTCGGACATGGTTCGGACCTCCCGCGGAGACTCAACGTGTTGTTGGGGCAGTAGACATAGTTTGAACCATGATGTGGTTTTATTTGTATGAAATCCCATTCGTCAAGTTGATGTTCCGCTTCACATCGATCAATCCCAAAATACTTGGTTCCATTTGGCATTCCTGTGAGCGGCTTGCATCCTTGTGATGGAGCTAGGACCAAGTCATGAGTGACAGGAGTCTTGGTGTGCACAGGCTATACACAGTCGTTCATTGTGGACAGTGTCATGTTCCTTGGTCCAGTATACTTTATTCGGCATGTGTTTCCTTTTGATTTTTTCATGAGGTCAAACATCTAACATCTGCAGCGTTCGATTTAGCAGAGGAGAGTCAAAATCAATGTACAGATCTTGTTGGTCGTCGGTCAAGTAGCATTTTCTTGCGACAGCTAAAGACAGCGAACAGTCGTCCTCGCAAGGCATCGTGAAGTTCAGATAATCCATAAGAGGTGAATGCACCTTTCCTTCTTTCCATTGTCGACTTGCTTCCTGGATTATCATCCTTACGTTTGTAAGTCGAGATACCACATAGGAGATAACGAACGTGGTGGCAATCTGGTTTTGCTTCAACTCATTGTAGTCTGTTTGATGACTCTTGAATTCCTGGAGCATCGAGACATAATTCCTTTTGAGAGCCTTGATACTGGCTTCAGCTAGGTCTACCCTCTCCTCAATCTCCTTTCTCTGTTTTTCGTGTTCCGTCACAACTTCCCTCAAGTTGTAAATTTTATCGGAGTTCTTTGCTGCTATTATTACGCCAGCGGTTCCCAAAGCGGCAGATGTTGCAACGGTTGCAAAAATAAAACCTAGAATAAGAGTTGTGATAATAAATCTCTTGGAACGCATCAATACCTCTTTGGTTCTCGACTGGGCACATCTTCTTTAGTTCATCTAGGAAATTCTTCTGATACATTTCCTGACATTGACTTATTGCAATTGGGGACAAATCCTGGTGTAGAATTTCATTATTCAAGATATCACATGGATTCAACAGCCGTAATCGTAAGAATACTTTATTGTGTCCAGTTGTTACTGGTACCTTGCTTGACCGCAAGAGGATGGGTTGGGAAGTCTGAACGGAGACGGCTTTGATGTTGCACAATGAGAACTTTATTAACAGCAACGAAAAGAATCCAAAAGACTTAGAGTTCTTTCTTTTTCTTCCTGGAGTCTCTTCCAGCATTCCCAACTTTTTTCTCATTTCGGCATGTTTCGTCTTCTGGAGCGCCTTGGTCAGTATATCAGCTACTTCATCAGTTGTGGAGACATAAGAGACTACAATTTTTTTCTTCTCTATTAATGTCCTTGTAAAATGGTACCTAACCTCGATGTGTTTCGATTTTTGGTGGAATCCAGCATTGAGTGCCAAACTAATGGCACTTTGATTGTCTACGAAAATTGGAGTTGGCTCTTCTTGATGAAATCCCAACTCTGCTGCAAATCGTCGGATCCAAATGGCTCCTTTGGCTCCTTGGGCTAGAGCGATGTAATCCGCCTCTGTTGATGATAAAGCGACAAGCGGCTGCTTCTGGCTGCACCACGTGATTAGAGACTGGTTTAAGAAAAAGGCAAATCCCGTGGTGGATTTTTGGTCAATCCTGTCACCTGCATAATCTGAATCCGTGTACCCTGTCAGTGAGACCTTTTCATGTCGGATGTACTCAAGCCCCAAGTTGGACTTCTTCTGTAGGTACCGCAGGATGTTCTTAGCTAGCTTCCAATGGCCTTCATTGAAACAAGTGTTGAACTGTGACAACTTGGCAACAGCATATGCTATGTCAGGGCGGGTTGTCCTGGCTAAAATCAAAAGTGATCCAATTAACGACCTGTATGGAAACTTCTCGTCACTTTCCTCAGCGGGTTGAAGATCCAGCGTTGGCTGGAAGCGTAGTGAGGTCGGCTTACAGTCTTCCATTTTAAACTTCACCAGGAGAAAATCGATGAAGCCAGGCAGCATCAGTCTAACGTCTCCTGTGTTCTCATTCTTTTCGATTTGAATTCCAACAAACATGGAAACTTCCGACACTGTAATTTCAAATGTTTGACCAATAGAGTGAAGAACTTCTTCGATTGCTTGAGGTGATGGCGACAGTAGTAGTCCATCATCAACGTAAAGAACCAGGAACACCGTCTCTTTTGTTGCAAACCCCACAAACACGGAATGGTCACACTAACTTGACTTGAAATTAAACTTCGAAAGAAATTTTGCAAATGTCATACTCCAACACCTTGGAGATTGCTTTGGGCCATAGACACTTTTCTTCAGGAGACATACTTCGCCATAGTTCTTAACTACTAGTCCTTGAGGTATTTCTATGTAGACCGTCTCCTCGAGATATCCGTACAAAAAAGCTGTCTTGACATCGAACTGTTTCATTGAAAAATCTTTAGCTGCTGCGATTGCCAGCAACAGACGAATGTATTCGAAACGAGTGACTGTCGCAAAGGTTTCGAAGAAGTCTATACCGTAACGTTGGTGGTACCCCTTTGCCACCAGCCGAGCCTTGTGTCTCTCAACGTTGCCGTCTGGTTTCCTTTTGATTTTGAAAACCCAACGGTTTGCTAGAATTTTTGCTTGAGGTGGTTTGTTGACCAGCCCCCAGGTGTGATTGATCTCATGACTCCTAAGTTCTTCTTCAATTGCTTTACTCCACTCATTTGTTTCCGAAGAACGCATCGCTTCGTCGTAACTGCTGGGCTCATCCAGCGTCTGTGCGAGGAATCCAGCTTGATACTTTTCCGGAGTACGGATTGATGATCTCTTCCTTGAGGTGAATAGACGTCTGGACTGGACTGCTTCCTGTGATTTCGGGATCTTCACTTTTGACTTTCCATTGCTGGGAATTTTAGCTTCGTAATTCCCAGAAGGTGTTTGAATATGAATGACCATATCTGCATTTCCAGATTCAGTTACTATGGAAGGACTTTGGAGGCTGGATGTTACTTTAGACAAGTTTTGGGAAGTTTTCTCGAACACCTCTTTTTGACTGTTTAATTATCTCCACTTCACCATCAACTTCAGAGCCTTCTTCCCTTTTGACTTCGACGTGAGCATCGTCATCATCTGAGTCTTCTCTAGAATGAGTAACATTCGTGTAGATATCAGTTACCTTCTCATCGAACTTACATTACGAGCAAGTGTGACTGTCCTTGTTTCGGCTTCGTAGAGTCTGTACTTCTTTGAAGTACTCTCGTAACCCACGAGAGTCAAAACTTTGGTCTTAGCCTCCCAAACTTTTCTTCTCTCCTTCGGAACTTGGCTGTATGCTTTGCTTCCAAAAATCCTGAAATGGCCGAGGTATGGCTTCCTGCCAAAAATTTGTTCATAAGGTGTTTTAACTCTAGCTTGTTTGGACAGGATATGATTATATGTGTAGACACTCGCAGCTATTGCTTCACCCTAAAGGTAGTCAGGCGAAGAGTGTTTCTTCAGCATAGTTCTGGCTGCTTCCTTCAAAGTACGCATCTCCTTCTCCGCCCTCCAGTTTGACTCTGGACTATATGGTGCAGTTGTTTGGTGAACTATCCCTTTCTCCGAGAAATAAGTTTTCAGTGCTTCGTTAATAAACTCAGTCCCGTTGTCCGTCCGGAAAGACTTGACCTTGTTTCCAGTCTGTTTCTCTATAAAAGGGATGTACTCTTTGATACATGACACAACCTCTTTTTTCGATTTCAGGAAGTAGACGTTACGAAATCCCGTACAGTCATCATTCAATAGAAGAAAATACTGAGAACCTCCAATTGAAGGAGTTGGCATTTTTCCAGAGAGATCACAATGGATCATTTCTGCCGGCTTGACATCTCTTTTTGTTTCTATTTTGTGAAATGGCTTCCTATCCTCTTTTCCAAGATGACATTCTTCACATACAAAGTCTTCTTTGAGATCTTTGGCGCTGATCCCGTTGTCTGCTCATTTTTTGATTGTAGATTTGATGTATTTCAGATTGACATGGGATAAACGGTCATGCCACAGTTTGGAACTGTTGACTGAATGTCAACCTTGTCAATGTTGACTGAAACAACCTTCATGACTGAATGAGCTGCAACATGAACTACACGAAATTTCATTAAATACATATTATCCTGAAAAATGGCCTCTGGTCCAGAAATGACTCCACCCTCATAAAACTGTGTAGTTGACTTGTCTCACAATTAGATACCCCTTTTGGGCCATAACACTCTCTGAAAAACGGGTGACAGCCCTCGGAATATAGAAAACTCCGCTGATTGTGCAAGGCATCCACTCGCCTTGCATGTATGCTTCCATTTTTACTACCTCTACTCCAATAGCCATCGCTTTATTGCGATCAGTGAGGGATACAGCCTTAGAAAAGTCAAAAGGAAAGTACTGTTGGAACCAGTCTTTTCTCCCGGTTATATGCTGCGACGCCCCGGAGTCGCTAATCCACCAATCCATGGAAGTATCTTCCTTTTACTATTTTACCATGAACGCACCAACAGGTTTCTCTAAATTCCCGAATTTACTCCTGTTTCTAGCACTTAGATCCGTCTTCGGCGAACTACAGTCTCGAGCAAAATGGCCTCCCTTTCCACAATTGTAGCATTTGAAGTCTTTCGACTTCAATTCTCTGTCAATCTTCTTTGCTGATCGGCACTCCTTTGCCCAGTGACCCATTTTACCGCAGTTACGGCAAGATGTGTTTTTCTTCTGCTCTGCAATTCTTGTCCTTCTTTCTGTATTGATCCCTTCCCTTTGACTTTGTATGAGTTGGCAACGTAGGCTGTAGAAGGTTTTGTTGTTTCAACTTCATCTTCTGATCGACTTCTTTCTAATTCTTCTTTGCGAAGTCGGGCCAGGAGCTCGGTCATCGTTTGAGAGCCATCAGGGACGCTATCCCAGGCTTTCTTGAATAGCAAGAACTTGTCGGGAAGAAAGGAGACAATTTTTGTCACCACCGTGGCTTCATCCATGTGTACACCCATTTCGTCAAAATTCCTGTACAATTGTTCAATTTCCATATACGCCACTATAACTGACTGTTCTTCTTTCACTTTGTAATTGAGAAAAGAGGTCAGCGTATGCTGCTTATTCAGCGTACTGTTGTCAGAGTTTACTAGGTTGAGTTTGTCAAAAATATCTTTTGCTGAAGTGCATGAATAAATGTGATTGGTCTGGTTTGTGTCAAGGGTTGTGGCAAGCACCGCTTGGGCTTCCACGTCCTTCTTTGACCACGATTTTCTAGGTTCAACTGAGTCCACAGGTGGTATAGTACTCTCTCCATTCACTATGTCCCATGAATCAGCTACTTTAAGCACTAGTGTCACTTGGTATCTCCATCTTTCATAATTATTGTCTCCCAATTCGACGACACAAGAAGTATCAATCTTTCCCATGTTTATTAATTTCTCTACTGCTCAGATAAATTTTTCAGAAGAGTTAGAACTAGGCCTTTTGTCGCTGATACTCGTGAGACGCCCTTACAACCTTTTTAAAAACCCGATTTCAACCACTAGAAGTGGAGCTTTCTGAGTTTTAGGTAGTAATTCCGAGTCTCTTTGGTAATTGACAGGGAGTAATCTTCTGAAAATTATCTTTCGTAAAAGCAGCTTCGTAGTAAAAATGAAAAAAAATAAAAAAAATAATCTGACTTGACCTGACCTAACTCTCAAACTCTATAATTTCAATGGAGATGTGTGATATTTTATAGCATGAGTTTACTTACTGGTTACTCTCCTGATCCAATCGGACTCTTCTGTCCTTCAATTAGAATTTCACTTCTATTTCTCACTCACTTTCTCCCAGTCACCATAATCCAAAATGTCACAAAATGTGGAACTGACGTCCAATGAGTTGAGAGGAATTGTTGTACTCCAATATCATTAGCAACAGGACACTTGTAATATCTTCACTTACAATTTCCAACAAAACTTTTAGACTATGGTTACAATCTTTGTTCTTCAGAACAATTGCTCACTTTCTACTTGTATATTCTGGATTCACTTTAAACTATTCGAAATGCTGGAACTATTACAAATCAACCACGGTCTGTTACCATGTTATGTTTAAAATTTATTGTTGAACTATGGATAATAACTACTGTCCGGTAATCTTAGTAAAGTTTCAGCACATTCAAATAAAAATTGGGCAGAGTAACGGTGTGTGAGAATAACTAATTTATTAAGAAAAGTAAGGCATTTTATACTTTCAGAAGGGTGACTTTTTCAGTCTTCAAAAAGAGACTTTGAAATTATGACACATAGGTCAAAATAAACCTTAAGCATTAAACCAGTTTGAACTGGAATTATCAATAATACTAAACTTAAACTAACTTTCAAAATTTCCAAACAAACTTAAGATTACTCATTACAATGACTCATGATCTCAAGCTTAAATCCAACAAACAAGGGGAGAAAAGTCTATTTTCTATTAAAGCTTATGGGGAAATTGAAACATTTGGTGGCATTTATTTACATGTTGCCGCTAAATGTAAGTCGACTACTTGATATGTGGTGAAGCTATGGTTCATGTAGAGTAAGTATCAATCACGAGCAAGACGTACATTTAGCGACAACGGTTAGAAAAATGTAACTGAAAATGTTTGAATTTGAGAATATTTTTAGGAAAACCTCAACTGTGTTGCCAATTCTCCCTTATCCTCATCTACTACTGCGACAGACTACACCCAGCCTTAATAGTGACGGGTAATCTAAACCGTATAACGGACAGGATATATAGTAAAATATTAGATATCTTGACGCAGATAATTGCTGATAAATTCTAATTAAATAATACGGTGGGTATACGGTAAATTCAATTTGGACTTAATTACCGCTACGTCAATATCGAATTAACAAATAAATAAAATAAAATTTTCGAAAATTAAAATTACTTTCATCGTTAGACGATGGACAAGCAGTAAGTTTTATTCAGATTTACCGCTACATAAATATCGAATTACCGGATGAAAATTTCAAAGATTCAAATTTTTAGGTGTTAGGATTACGCATTTGTTGCCTGTTGGATACCAAGGAAGCTTCATTTCAATTTATTACCGCTGCATTAGAGGGATAAAAATATAAAACTAAAGTTAAAAAATTAAAAATTTTGAAGTTTTAATGTTCTTCATCCGGTAATTCGATATTGGTGAGCGGTGGTTAGTTAAAAATAACCTTAGAAATTAATTTTTTTAAATGTATATTTTACTCTGAATTCGTAAATATTGGAGTGAATCAATGTTCCCATTAATTCGATATTGATTTAGCGGAAATGCTTTTCAGAAAACAATGTCAAAATTATTGTTTACTATGGCCAAACAAATCCTGAATGTTAAATTTGTCATTTTCGGTGTTTGAATTCCGATAATTCGATATTGATGTAGCGGCTGAGAGTTAAAATAACCTTATAATAATTTTGGAATCTATGTGTGAAATGTACGAGGCAATTGTAATATGTAAATACTTGAGTTTGAATAAATGATGCCGATAATTCGATAATACTTTAGAGGTAATTTAAGCTTTTGAGTGCCATTGTTCATATGTGAATTGGATATATATTTAAGTAATTCAATATTTCCAAAAATTTTTGATACCATCGAAGTGGTATGTGTTAGCAACATCGTGTGTTTTAAAAGCCACAACCTTTAACCCAAAAGACAAATTTAATCGTAATCCACTTCAAGAAATTGACGTTCTTGAGGAAGAACTACCAATTTGCGTCGGGATTTTTGTTGTGTACACGACAGAATTCCTGTTGTATTTGCTCAGGATTTCCGTTACATTTACGACGAAATTTCGAATTCGCAAAAAATCTGGAGTTTTAAAGAACCGTAGTGGAAGAACAGTGAGATGAAAAAAACTCAAAAAAGCCGATTATTGATGAACCTCTGTCCGATGGCACTGAAATGGGACAATCTGACTCAACTATGGCAATTGGCTCAGAGAACGGTACGCTTGAACACGGAAATGACTCAATTGACTCAAGAATGACGACTGGCTCCTTAACTGTATCTGATGGAACTGGAGTGGCCCAACCTGACTCAAGAATGATAACTAGCTCGGAAAACGGTACGGCTGAACTCGGATTTGATGGAAATGGAAGTGACTCGATAGACTCATTAATGTTGCCTGAATCTGTAACTGAACCTAACAAAACCGAACTAGATGAATGGGTCCAACTACCAAATGGTTTTTGAGTGTTTTGATGAAGAAGAGGTCGTCTGGCGGTTGAACAGCTTCCGTACATGTCCCAGAATGTGTCAGATAATTTATTTTCTGCATGTCAATCAGAATTGGACTCGTCAAGTTTGAGGTTATCGAATGAATCGTTGGGTATGTTTTGTCACTAAAAATATAGTATATATTTCGAATATTTAAATTAACTATGATTATGACTATTCAATTTACTCTTCAATACTTTTCATTGAGCGTAGTAGGTAAGTTTTATGTTTGTAATTCTGAGTTAAGATTTTAGAATTTTAGAATTAGAATTTTAGAGTTGTGCGCAAAGTAAGAAAACTGAATCAAAAATTCGTACAAATAAATCAGAGTGAAATTGTCACGGGAAAAGGAAATAGAATGATTATCCATTTCAGATTAGTATCTTAGTTTATACACCCGGCCAAGAACACGTCAAAAGTATTATATTAAATTCTTGGGACACAGGGAAATATCCATTGGCTTACGCTTAAGTATTGCAATAAATGTCTAAAACAGGAATATGAAGTTGGAAATATAAAGTTTCTAGAATCATTTGAACAAAAGGTATAGATTGCTAAAAACTACATTTATAAAATGTTGATAAAAACAGATTTAGTAATAAATTGACGTTTCAAAAATATCCAAATATTGTAGTTTTTTGCGGTTGTGCATTTTCTTCTAATGATTATATCTAACGACTTTGTTTTTC
Source organism: Holacanthella duospinosa (assembly GCA_002738285.1). Classification (NCBI taxonomy): domain Eukaryota; kingdom Metazoa; phylum Arthropoda; class Collembola; order Poduromorpha; family Neanuridae; genus Holacanthella; species Holacanthella duospinosa. The sequence goes on along the minus strand of NIPM01000416.1, from coordinate 140,712 downwards.
CAATTTATTATTTTTACATCATAATGTGTTCCCCTATGTACCAAAATACTGTGACCGGCTGTATGAAATAAGACGATGATCTGAAATGGACACTTCCCGCTCCTGCTTCTCCCTTCCATTATAAGCCTACCATGATTTATTTGGGCTCATTTTTACCTTCTATTGTTTTTCTCCGTTCTATCTGTTATCACAGAATTGTTACTGTTGTGCGAATGCTAGAGACTTATTTTTTCAATTCTATTTTCCTCTATTCCATCAAATTGTTACTTATTTCCCAAAATAATAACTTTTGCAACAGGATGACAAAAATTGTTCAAACCATTTATTTATTAATAAATAGGCTTGGGTCATAAATGCTAATAATAATTGAAATTTTATAAATTCAAGCATTGTTACTTTATCATGCTCACAAGAATCAGTCTATACGAATGCGCTAACGGTAACCTCAAATACCACAAATAAGAAATCTCGCTCAAATATTTATCGCAAAATTAAATCATGCAATGCAACTCAGAGTCGTTGCTTCATTTTAGCGAAAAGAAAGGACGAAACCGTATTCCCAAGTCAGCCATCTTTCAAGTCTTCTTGAAAAGGAAAATATACATACCTGAAACGAATCGCTGCTGCAAAGAGCATGTTATAAACGGAAAATTCACAGATGAGTCTCTCACAAAAATTGTCCCTGATTCTGCGCACACAAGGATTAATAAAAAAAGGTCGTTCAACTAATACAACGGTTAGCAGATGCTGCTGATAAGATGCCTACACCCGTCGACTTTTCAGACTCAAACGGCCAATCCAACGAGGATTATACGCTGCTGTTGGGGGTTTCGAAAACTAATTTTGAAGAACTACTTCAATGTTGTTCCGGTGGCATTAGAAACAGTTCTAATAGGAGCAAACAAAACTCTTGCCTTATTCCTAATAAAGCTGCGGCTTAACGTGAGTCACAAAATCTTGGGATATCTGTTTGGAATCAAAAATTCTTTCCACTGTGAGTGACACATTCCACTCTATAGCAAGCTCATTAAGCTCAAAATTTGTGCCATTGTATTTGTGGGATAACCACATAAAGCGGGAAGATGTCTTAGCTAATCATAATATCTAATCCTTCAACAAGCTACTCCAACGTCAGGAAGACTGCCTGCTTTTGATTCTTGATGGCACATACTTATACATTCAGAAAGCATCCAACTTTGAGTTGCAACAAAAGACTTTCTCAGCTCACAAATACCTTCACCTTGTAAAGCCAATGATGTTAGTCACTCCAACAGGATACATAGTTAGCGCTGAAGGACCATGGCTAGCGAATGGACAGAACAGCGTCGCTTGCATTTTGAAGACTATGTTGGATTCAACAAATGGGAGCTCAATTTTTGACTTTGTAGATATTGGTGACGCGCTTGTTCTAGATCGTGGATTCCGCGACATCATTGATGAAGTTGAAGATCGTGCTTTATATTCGCATATGCCCAATTTGCTACCGAAAACTCAAAAGTAGTACTCCATCCTTCAAGCCAAAGAATCAAGGCAGGTGACAATGATGAGATAGGTTGTGGAAGCAGTAAACGGAAGGATCAAAAATAAGTTTAGATTTTTTGACCAAATAATACCAAACTTCTACCTCCCGAAGTTAGGGAAGCTATTGGAAATACCTTGTGCTATTACAAATGCCTTTAGCCCGCCAATAATTCAAGATTCAGATAGACAGCTTCGTTTGGTCGAAAACGTCTTAAAAAAGGTTGGGTGTCTTAATCATCTTCAAGAGCGAATAGAGAAAGATAAGCTCGCAACGGAAAGATCAATTTGGAAAGTAGCTTTCCAAACTAATGTGCCATTGTTTCCCCTCCTGTCGAAGGAAGATTTAGAAAGTATTACCTTAGGAGTTTATCAAATTAACATGGCAGAATATTACACCTTGCAGCATATGGATTCAAACTCTGATTACACATTCTTCATCCATAAAAAAGATGAAACTCTAATTTGTGCAAAAATACAATCAAGATTCTCTAACTCCAATAAGCATAGCTTATGGATTCAATTCCTTCCAGATGAAACAGGCTCAAACGCAATATCCAGATGGTACTGTAACTGCAAGACAGGATCACGGACACTGGAATGTTGTTTTCATGTAGCTTCTGTAATTTGGTACATTGGGCATAGACGTCACCATCCGAAAGAAGCAAAGAAAGGAAAGAATTTTGTAAATGGAATTTTGGATGCTGCTGCTGCTCTAAATGTTGGTGACGACGAGCGCAACAACGATACGGATCTAGATTCTGATAAGGAGTAATTTTTGGATAACGTAAATAAATATTTACTAAAATTTTCGTCTGACCACAGTTCTAATTATCTTTCATTCTCATCTAGAATTTCCACCAATTGATGAAGATATTATGATTTATATCCTGATTTAGTTTGTATATACTTTAGTATATATAAGTAATAAAGTAATATATTTTGTTTTCTTAGTTTTAGGTTGTGTCTAATTTGCTATTTCAAATAATAAAATAAAGTATAGTTTAACCTTAAATAATTTCTATTCTAATTTTTATAGCGAACGGGATGGAACCAAAATGCTTAAAATGTAAATAATCAATAAAATTATATTTTAAGCACTGTATATTTAAGTTATGTCTAGTGTATTATAAATATATTAAAGTATTACGCAATCAACAACAACCTCGAGAATAACTTCAGTGTCAGAAAGTGAGGTTGGGTGGCCATTCTTTTGTGGGTGTAAGACGTGAAGCCCCGTGTGGTGCGGATTTGTAAACGCATTGGATGGTTGCGCGAAATACCGGGGTAGGCATTTCGGCAACATAGGCAACTCTGGATAAACTATCCAAACAATGATTTTAGTAATGAAAGTAAACGGATTTTTAATATTGTCGGCGTAACTGGGAATTAATGAATATCGCCCAAACAATCTATAAAAAAATCTATACTGCATATCGATTGATCGTATTAAAATTATAAAAGACTGATGTATTTTTTGTTACACAACATGCATTTTTTGTTAATAAAACATGTCTGCCCATGTATCCAGGAACGTATGTTGCTAGTCATGCCACTCTGGGGTGGTTGTCGATTTGAGGTGAGGTTCAGGGTCTCGCTCTCTCAAGGCGATAACCCAATCTCACTTTAGACATTTGCCAATTCAAGCGGGGAGACTCTGAACTTCTTTATTATTAAACACTTGCAATATAGTATAATAATTTGTTTTGTTTTGCAGATGGACGTTACTTAACACAAAATAGCTTTTGGGATGGAGTTTGTTAACTTACTATTTGGTTATTCCTAATACAATAACCAATTAGTAGTTAATTAAAACAAAATCCGAAAAGCAATTTTGTTTGAAAAATATGCAACTATGTGTCGATGATAACATTTTCGAGCAATTTGTACATCTGACGACATTGAGCTTAGGAATTAATACCTCTTTCAAACTGCTGGAAATTTTATCTTCGAAACCAATCTTCTAATCGAGATGAATTGACTTTTTACGTAACCAGAACAGGAAATCACTAGCACTGGAATTTGAATCAATCCAGCCAAAAGGTCACACGATTACATAAAACTAAATTAACTCTGAAATACCTACTTCAAAAATGTACACCTTTTTATGTGCAATTTTTANAGGTCACACGATTACATAAAACTAAATTAACTCTGAAATACCTACTTCAAAAATGTACACCTTTTTATGTGCAATTTTTAATTATTTTGCTTTATTTTCAATAATCTTTAGTCGAATTTAAACAAACACTATCCTCAATTTTTCAAAGCTAAATAACTTATATACTTACCTGGCACACTATTTTCCCTGAACATTGTATTTCTTTCATTAGGTCTAAAAAGTGGCATAATAACGTTTAGTTAGATCCCCAACAACTGTGTAGGAAAAATATTTTTTTGAAATTCATTTGTACTAATATGAAACAAAGGGAGCGGAAACAAATAGAAAGAGCGTAATAGGTTAAACAAGTTGAAGATTGGGCGTAAATCCACAGAGCTTGCACTTATTTTATCAATTAATTTATTATGATCTTTGGCCAGATCTTATAGAAATATATATTAGATTTATGTAAATGGATCAATTAATGGCGATAGCTGAAATTATCATATTATATAGTTAAACGCAACTAAATATCACACGTAATGGACATTGATAGGTTTGAACCCGTGCTCTTGTTATATTACTCATGAATTTATACTACTAAAAAATTATTTATAAAAAAATAAATAAAGCGAAGACATCAAAATCAGCATGGTGATTTTGGATTTTAATTTGGCCCAGGGAATCCAAGCAACGCGCATGGAGCTGGGCCCAAAAACAGGTCTTATCCGAAAGGGTAATATTTTTAAGTATAAAAATTTAAATATTATATAAAAAGAAGTTGAAAAGTCAAGTGGTGACCTAGGTGACTTCACTCCACAGGACGTTCTCACCTGCGACCTGCGTCCTCTTACAATGACGCCTTTTCTAGCCACCACATAATAACCAATCGGTAAAATAAAAATTGAAAAATAATTATAAATTATAAAATTAGGCAAAGTAAGCCATTAGATTAGCGTACAAAGGTATAATTAGGAAAAAAAAATTTTAAATGCAGCTAAGTAACGCAATGCTGCCGAAAATTTTCTTAAATTAATGTCATGCAAGGTCACATAAAGCGCATAATTAAGTCAGGACTCTTGCGTGTGGATTTCGAGACTTCTGAGGCCGAAATTAACAGGACAAGTGGAATTTACACCGAAAGGCGGAAAATTCGGCTTAGACATAGTCTCGTTGGTTTCGAAGGCTTCAAACTTGAGGCCGAAACCGACGGAACAGGTCAAAATAAACTTTAGGGATAGACAAGTCTTATTAGTTTTGCAAGGCTTCAAACTTAAGGCCGAAACTAATGAAACAGGTCTAAATAAATCCCTATTCGGCTAAATATTAAAAGCGCGAGCAAACAAAGCAATCTGACCTTATGCCTCGACCATTTTTCTATATATCAGCCAATAGGAAACCGACTTTCGGGCAATTGGTTTAAGCGCTTAAAATATATAAATATAACCTTAAAAAGATTTAAAATCAACAACAAAATACTAGGCCATTGAGTTTCTCAAGTTAGCCAGGTAAATAAATAAACATAAAATTATTCGATAACTGGGATTAACAAGGTTATTGTGTAAATATAGGCATAACAGCCAATTTACACAATAAAAGCCAAGAGTAAACCCAGATTTTGAATAAAACAAAAAAATTGAAAGCCACTCCCACTTTTCGAAAACGGACCAATCACAGGCCGAATTTTCAGAAAAGTAATAATAAGGTGTCTATATACTTGTCAACTTTAAACACGAAATATTACTAGTCGAAATCATAGCGATCATTTCCACCTCTTTCAAAAGTGAGAGTAATAGTATAGTGTAAACTCAAAATAATAATGTTGATCTTCAGTGAAGTGAAACATAATTTATTTTTTGCTTTTTTCGGAAATTAAAAAAAAGCATTGGGTGTCAAAATTTGTTAATTTAGTTTTATTATTAATTTTATTATTATTGTTAATTTAGTTTCAATCAGTTTTAGAGCAAAAAAAAAATTTTTTTTTAATAATTAAAACAAAAATTATTTTGTTCTAAACATGATTTCATGCATCAATGCTGCTCCCAAAAGTAGTAGGAGTAGATCAATACCCAACATGATCTAAATGTTTATTTTTCAGAAATTATTCTTTTTTTAATTTAATAAAAATTCAAAAAATATAATTTTGGAAAACTAAAAATAAGGCACCTGGGGAATGGGTTAGGTACACTCATACAAAATTTAATCGAGGTCGGTCAAAAAACGAAAAAGTTGACAAGGGTGTTTGAAACCCTTTTTTCTAATTTCAACACTAGCCCCTTGTCCCCCCCCCCCATCATTCTGGAATTTTTAAATTATATTTTCTTACTCCACACATCTCCTTGGCAATGGGGTGTGTTAAAATTTGAAATGTCTGGAAAATGTCGAACCTGAATTTATTTTGAGTCCCAGGTTTCAAGGACAATTGCTCACTGGCTGTTAGCGTTGCAAGACTAGTCTATCACAAGACTCAATTTTGCCGGAGGATAGAGACATTGACTCATTGAGTCCATAATCGGAATTTATTTTTGGTCTATCATAGCATTTAAAGAAATAGCAAAAACAAAGTGAGAATTAGAAATAGTGCCCATTTATGAAATGGGTTCGCAGGCGGTGCCGTGTGGGGCAAGTGGACCTTTAGATTAACGAAATGTATTCGATCTTCCGATCCTATTCCAGACATTAGCTCACCAGGGACAATAGTTGTATTTGACCTTTGACACAGCTGTTGCCTGGATTGAAGCACCGTTGGGTTGGATATTGTGGGGCGGCGGACCGTTGCATTGATTAGGATAATTTAATGTAAGGAAATAAAAACGATAACATTGGATTCGAATGAAAGAGATAGGGAATGATAGTAATTGGGACTTGGATACACAGAGAGTATCTACAGTATTGGATTCCTGCACTACGGGAATGGGACGGGCTCTTTAGGTTGGACTCCTAGAGGGTCAGGTTATCTTCTCTAAAGACACTTCTTCTTCTCTACGTAAAGCGTCGTCTATACTCTACTGGTCTCATACAAGCCTAGAATGAATTGGATGGGATTGGGTTTAGTTAGGTCTGGACTGAGTATTTCCCTCCGCTATTGTCTACAGTTTCCTACTCCTAAAGGCTTCTATAGGAACTCGTGTTACTGGGGCCTGGTTCTCTTCTTCTACCGACAGGCCGGTCTCTCTAGACTCTCGCTCTACAGGGCGGGATACTCTTCAACCTAGAGTTCTTGTACTCTAGTGCCTAACGGTTAGGGGCCTCTTCTACCTACGGGACAAGACAGTTACTTGTGTTCTCGGTTCTTGGGTAATGTCTCACCAAGACTATACCTAACTTAGGGAGATGATGTTACTTCACGGTAGGGACTGGTCTGCTGCTAAGAGTACTATCCCTGTAGTGATTATCTTCTCTATAGGAACTTCGTCTCCAACAGGAACACTCTTCTCTTCCTACAGGAGCTTGCCTTCCTATAGTGACGACTCTTCTCCTACAGGAGCTTACCTTCCTATAGTGACTACTCTTCTCCTACAGGAGCCTACCTTCCTACTGGGACTACTCTTCTTCTACAGGAGCTTACCTTCCTATATTGACTACTCTTCTCCTACAGGAGCCTACCTTCATACAGGGACTAGTCTTCTCCTACAGGAGCCTACCTTCCTACAGGGACTACTCTTCTCCTACAGGAGCTTACCTTCCAACAGTTTCTAAGTTACTAGTTACTCGGACTAAAGACCAATGGTCTTACCTAGCAAGTGTGAGGTCTTCTCCGAAGGGAAGGATGGGGAAATCCGTTGTGTTCTTCGGCACCGGAACCCCGGGGTCACCGAAGTCTGGCAGAGTTGCAGAGCTCTCCAGTGACACCGGTGAAACGGTGGAACCGAAGTAATGATAGTTAAGTGTGGTACCTGACGAGGAATCCGATGCTCGCTCAAAAGGATGGTGGATGCCACGCGGGGCTCTTGATCCTAAGTGAGGACGGAACCTCACCGGGTCTATGGTCTTCCGATGATAAAGTCGTCATTTGTCACACTTACTTTGCCGAAGGAAAGGATTTGCCACTCTCTCTCTCCAGGAGACCACACCAATGACCAACAATTCACGACACTCAATAACACAATCCACACTATTCTCCACAAAGGTCAAATTATGATAATGTTTATTGCCAATTTAACTATTTATTACTTACACGGTAACTTATTAAGCTTAAACTACTATTGTACCTACCTTTTTGGACAAGCTAAAACTCAGCGCCGAATACTCTACTCTGTTGAGAGACAAAACCTCAATGGGAACCCCCCCCCCCTCCTCCTGAGGTGAAGAACTTACTCCTATTTATGGTATCGCTTCCTTCCACAAAAAGGAGTGCCCTTTTCCTATCTCTAACTAATTCTCCTAAGCCCGTTCACACATCCTTACGGAGAAATGAATAGGCTCAGAGGAATTCTTATTAACCTTAAGTTCTATCTTAAACTATTCCTAATTTCAGGATTTCCGAGTACTAGGGAAGTGCCGGATTTCTGGTTGCGTCACAATATTTATTACTTTGAATAATTAGTTATAGTTAATTAGTCTATTTTTGTTGAATAATTCTTCATCTAACTTCACTCCCTCCACTTTTTGTTTTTACCGCTATTCATCAAATGTCTCAACTTGACTTAAGACTTTCATTAGTATCAGTTTTTTGTAAACAATGCTTTACAAGCAACAGCTTGTTATCAATGAAAATAAATTTTTGTGTGAATAAAAATCTTTACACTGTATAAATTTTTAAATACAAAAATTATATTATATTTTAATATTAGAGTGATTATAACTTCAAAATTAACAGCTGAGGCAGTAGAATAATCACTTCCGGGTCATTGCAAAGTATCACAAATGATTCTCAAATAGTTTGCGGAATGAGGAGAATATGCAAAAGCTGAGTGAGGAGTAGCAAGTGGTGAAACAGAATAAATAATTTTCAGCTCCGTTTTGAAAAAAAACTCCGCAAACCTTTCACCGAATTCCTATTTGCGTGACCACGTTTCACCACGTCTCCGTGGTGAAACACAATTTTACTACAACTTTGACAATTTCACAAAGCTTTGCAAATTCGGCAAAACGGAGTTGTGGTAAAATAGGCCTCTGTTCCATTTCAAACAAGAACCAGAAGTAGGCACAGTTTCTCGCCAGTGTCCTCAATAAATTATGAACAAATGGAAAACCCAGGTGTGCATTTAGGAGTAGAGGTTGGTTTTGATTTGCGAAATCACCCAAGTAACCAACACCTCTTTACCGTCGATCCCAGTCCTTATACCTCTGGCAGCGCTGGACAAAGTGAAATGGTGGAGAAGGGTTTGAGATAAAATTATTGGAAACAAAAATACCCCAACAGTTTCAAATTTAACCCACCGGTCTACACCTCCAGGATTAGGACTTGTAGTAAATTCTCGAAACGAAAGCCATATTAATCAACCAGGTCAAGCAAGTTTAAATAATCAAACCCCAGCGATACAAATTATACAAGACCAAATGGCACAAATGCAAACATTTCAAAATTCTATGCAATTAATGCAAAAACAAATGGAAAGTTCAATTTTTCCAACAAATGAAAGTTTTTGTTACAAATCAAATTCAAACAAATGCACAGTCCACGCAAACCCAACTATAAATATATAAAACAACACAAGTACCAACTAGCTCACAAGCTACACCGCAAATACCAATAGATTCTATTAACTTATTGGTTAACGCCATTCAAAATATCAAAGCTACCGCTATTACTCATACGGTTTCAGTTCCCAGATTCAAACCCAAGCAATCATCTGTCACTGCCAATTTGGAGAGGTAGAGATATATTTCCAAGCACAAGACCACAGTGAAGATCAGTTTTTAGATCTAGTAAATTATATCTTCCCTCAAGATGCCAAAGCCTGGTTTGACCATCTTCAAGCAGATTTTGACACTTGGGAGGAATTTGGGGACGAGTTCTCGCAGAGATATGATAGTTGGAAGGACGTGAATGAAAGTTTAACTACTCTATACTAGAAAACAAAACTTACAGAATCAATTGAGTTTTTCATATGTGATATGGTTTCTGTGAGCTAAACAGTGCAACCCAAATAAAAGTACTGAAGAATCAGAACAAAGACCTAGACTTTTTCTCCACCCGTCACAAAGGACCCATCTCGGTACTATAATTTATAAAACACATGAGGAACTTTTTGAAGACTCAAGTGTGGTTCATCAATGCATAATGGCGGAAGATAAATTCAATGGACGCGTGTCCAAACTTCCGCCACTTACTAATAATGACCGCCAAAGCGAAAATAATATACAAAAGCCTCTTCATAAAATAAATAATTGTCGCCATGACAAATCCCAAAAACCATCTCGGACAAATAATAACTTCCGAGGATTTAATACATTTAGAAGATATTATCGTGGTCGTTCACAGTTCCGTAGAGGGAGTAGACATCAAAATTATAATAACAAACGGAATAGTTACCAATCATATCAAAACCCAGAATATCAAAATAACTATAGGTTACAAACCTTCCGAAACAGTAACTACCGGCATGACCGAACANTGGACATCAACGGAATAGTTACCAATCATATCAAAACCCAGAATATCAAAATAACTATAGGTTACAAACCTTCCGAAACAGTAACTACCGGCATGACCGAACAAATACGACAGATGCTCGTCAAGGAATTGACCAGAACGGCCCAGGAAACTTATTAGGGTTAGATCATACTGGTCTAAACCAATTTAGAGGATTTAATCGTGGAAACTGGCCAAACCGCGGACGCAATGATAAGAGAGTTAGATTTGAAACACAAAAACCACAACAAAGTTGTGAAACCAAAAATCTCTGGTTCTCAGATTCGGCCAACTCAGTGTATGAAATGAAGAGGCTTTGGTCATCAAGCTAATCACTGTCCAACACGGTCAGGACTAGCGATGACCGACTTCTTCCCTGAACAGTTAGAGTTACAAAACGAACCAGAACAGTGCAAAAACAAAAAAGTTATAAACCAAAACCATATCATAATAATTATTATGACGGTGAGTATTCAGATTTAAATGAAGAAGGGACAATTCGGAACAGAACCCACAAAATTGCATCCAACCGGTACGAGAAAAATGCTTCGGGGTGCCAACAATTTTTCTTAACATTCAAACCTATAAGTGCACCTCATTATTAGAATCATGTTGCACTTATTCATTAGTTGAACAAAATTTAGTTAAAAGTTGAATCTTTTTATAAAACCATAAGGCAAATCGTTCTTTCGGCAATAAATACCATTAAAACTAGCCCAATCGGGAAAGTCCTGAATCATAAAAATAGGGAATAGACAAATTGACAACAAATTTCTAATCGTAGATCTATTACCGTTTCCGAGCGTCATCGGCTCAGACAATACGTCAACAAGGCATGGTCGCGGATCAACGAGGTTCTAAATACTGGTTTCGAAATGAACCCAGAGTCAAGTTCAATTTACTGCCTTCGACTAAATATATTCCTATAATGTTGTCATCTACGATGCAGAGAGTTAGTGTCTGTAGATCCTTAGGATCTGGCACTGCACTGACCTGACGGATAAATTGGACAACAAAGACAAATTAAACATTCCTTCAATCTCAGTTCCAAATCAGATCGAAGTGCAAGAAATTTTTGAATAAATTTCCAACATTTTCTCGTAGTCATAGGAAGTACGGGAGAATTACCATCACTAAGCATGAGATTGAAGCGGAAGGCAAACCGCCAAGTGTAAAACCATATCGTTGTTCCCATTTGATAATTACAGAAATATGTCACCAATTTCAAGAACTCTTGAAAAATGATGAGTTCAGATCCCCATGCGCTGCTCCTGTCGTTATGAATAAAAAGAAAAACGGCAAATGGCTTATGTGCTTTAATTATATAAAATTAAATGATGAAACAAAAATCAATTCCGCGCCAATGCGAAGTACTCACTACATGCTACGGCATATCCCATCCGGTTATTGGTATTCGATTCTCGACTTAGTCTGGATTTTGGCGAATCCCGTTACACACGGATAGCATAGATAAAACAGCATTTATTACACAGGATGGACACTATGAAATGTTAGTGATGCTTTTCGGATTGAGAAACACTCCGAAAACTTTTCAATATCTGATGAATACAGTCCTACAAGGATTTGATTCATTCAGTAGAGTAGACCTAAATACGCACACAGAAATTTGGTTGGACATAGAGGTCTCACGGTCCCAGTTAAATACCTACTGAAATCGTCCATTTATATGCCTCATCCATATTTATATCTTCCAAGTCGACTACATTATTGACCCCTTCCGATGCTCACCCTACGATTGATGTCAATTGCCTCCACCACCACCTTAGTAAATCAACAGTGGTGGTGAATGTAGACATCAGAGGTAGGATGAGCACGTAGTCATCCTACCTTTGGTGTCAATTATCTCCACCACCATCTCAATAAATCTACAGTGGTGGTGAACGTTGACATAATAGATAGGATGAGTGAGTACGTACTCATTCTATTTTTGATGTCAACGGTCACCACCACTGCCAATTTACTGAGATGGTGTTGGAGAGGGTTGACATCAGAGGTAGGATGAGTACATGCTATTCCTACATCTTATCTCAACACTCACCACCACTGCCTCAGCAATGTGAAAGTGGTAGTTAGAGTTGACATCAGGGGTAGGATGATTACATACGAATTATATCTCTGATGCCAATTTTCTCTACCATTGTCTCAGTAAAGTAACAATGGTAGAGAAGGTACGCATCAGGGTTAAGATAAGTACAGGCTCATTTTACCTCTGATGTCAACCCTCTCAAACCACTGTCTCAGTAAAGTGATGGTGATAGAGAAGGTTCATGTCAGAGTTAGGATGAGCATGTACTCATCCTGCCCATTATGTCAACCCTCTCTACGGTGACATCATAGTTCATTCTAAATCTAACATGACCACTCTACCACTGTCACTTAATACAGTAGAAGAGTGTTGACATGAGGTAGGATGAGCATGTACTCATCCTATCCCTTATGTCAACTTTCGTTACCACTGTCACTCTACTGAGACAGTGGTACAGTATTGACATCAGAAGTATAATGGAGCATGTACTCACCATATCTCTGATGTCAACCCTTTACCACTGTCACATCACTGAGAAAGTGGTAGAGAGAGTTGATATCAGAGGTAGGATGAGCATGTACTCATGCTACGTCTGATATCAACACACAATGTTAAAGGATGTTGACATCTGAAGTAGGAATAAAGTGGTGGAGAGTGTTGACATCAGAGGTAAAAGAGTACATTCTCATCCTACGTCTGATGTCAACCCTCTCTACCACCGTCACTTTATTAAGACAGTGGAGGACTCTTGACGTAAAAGGTAGAATGAGTACAACGTACACACACTACCTCTCATGCTAACCCTCTCCACCACTATCTCAGTAAAGTGACAGTGGTACAGATGTTTGGCATCAGAGGTAAAGTGACAACATGCTCATCCTAACCGCTCACGTCAATCCTCTCTAGTCACTTTAGTGAGACGGTCCTCTATCCTCNAGTGACAACATGCTCATCCTAACCGCTCACGTCAATCCTCTCTAGTCACTTTAGTGAGACGGTCCTCTATCCTCTTAGTACTTGCAAAAATGTTAGAGGCATGAGACTAACGTGACGGTGGTAGATAGAGTTGACGTCAGAGGTAGGGTGAGTATGCGATCATCTTACCTCTGAAATCCAACCCTCTATCACCGTCTCACTAANTTACCTCTGAAATCCAAGCCTCTATCACCGTCTCACTAAAGTGACCATGGTAGAGAGGGTTGATGTCAGAGGTGGATTAAGCATGTGCCACTGCCACCTCTGACATCAACCCTCTCTACCACTGTCACTTTAGTAAGACGGTGGTAGGAAGTGTTGGTGTCTGACGTAGGATGAGGAAATACTCATTTTATCTCTGACATCAGCATTCTTTACCATCTCACATTGGTGAGACTATCCAATTTGAGTCCAATGAATCCACTCAATGGTCACACTATACACCTTCCGTATATGTAGGTGAGACCACGGTTGTGTCAACCCCAGTCACTGGACTGTGGCAACGCCAACCGTGATCTTTAAGGAAGTACTTATTTTACCTGCACATAATCCAAGTTTCCCACTACGGTTAAGTAGAAGCCAAACTCCACCCCTCTTTAACCATCATAACCATAACCGACTGCTAACCGAAAACCCGTCTGAATTAGTTTCTAACCGTTCTAATTCCCACGGTTAAGCTGGTTAGCTAACCGTCAGTTAAAAGGCGGTTAGGAGAGAATTCGTCCCCAGGATGGTAAGTTTTAAGCAAAGTGGACTCATCTGGCACCTTCTTATTGGTCTATTCTTCTAAAATATTTCTAAACACGACGTTCTCTAATTTCCTCAAACGGATTCCAGCTGAGACCAAACCTGATGTTACATCCGAAAAAAACATTTTTGAAAGATCAGTCAAACGTTGGCGAACGAGACTTTTTTCAAAACTCGCTGCATTGGTTTTGTGCATTTGTGATTTTGAGTTAGAATGGGTCAGAGTACTGACGAAAGTCAACCTTTGCAGCAAGACAATCGATTCAAACTATTAGATAATTTTCTTATAGTACAGCCATGGCCAAGTTAATCCAGGCCGCCTTTCCCCAACTTTCAGCAAAATCGGTTTAGGCTATTAGGTATACAATTATGACAAAAAATGAAAGTGAAGTTAGCTGAGAAATTTTAACAATTAATAGGAAAGACGGTTGGTATAATTTTTAATTTTTAATAATAATTTTTAAGAAATATATTGTTTCAATCCTACTTTCTTTTCTCAACGAATGGTAACTTTATCTTTCAGATTTCTTCTAACTATAAAAATATACAAGAAAACGATCTTTAATTTTCAAGTATTTATTTCTTATTTCAAGAAAACCTTTTGATATAGTACAAACCTGAGCTCTGTTGGAGCTCTACCAAAATACTGAATGCCTAGGTTAAAATTGTAGAGCATTATAAGTCATAGTGCGGACTTTTAGCAACCCTAACTTGGGTTAAATTTAATTTAAACTTCTAGGAATAAATGAAAATTAATAACACAAACTTTTTTGAAAAAGTTAAAAATACAACTAGTAAACATAACAAAAATTAAAAATAATTCCTTTCCGAGATAATCCTAGTGATTAACATAATTATCTCTAACTAAATGACTAAAANTAGTGCGGACTTTTAGCAACCCTAACTTGGGTTAAATTTAATTTAAACTTCTAGGAATAAATGAAAATTAATAACACAAACTTTTTTGAAAAAGTTAAAAATACAACTAGTAAACATAAGAAAAATTAAAAATAATTCCTTTCCGAGATAATCCTAGTGATTAACATAATTATCTCTAACTAAATGACTAAAATAAAAATATAACAAATACTAACTAACAACAAATTATNATAAAAATATAACAAATACTAACTAACAACAAATTATAAATTACATAATCACTAATTAAATAATAATAATACAAAGAAATATAAATGACAAAATACAACTTATTTTGTCTGTTACAATATTTATATATTTATTATATTATTATTATATTAATATAATATTATATATTATATATTATATTAACATAATATTATTTTATTATATTATATTTTATAATATATTTGTATAATGAATATGTTAATAACAATTATTATTATTATTATAAATTAATAAAATTAATAATAATCAAGGCCGACCAAAAAATGCGATTTTTTTTCTCAAAAAATGCGATTAATATCGTAAAAAATGCGATTTAGTGCGATTCATTTTCTACAGAAAATAGCATTAAAGTTTAATGGTAATACATATTTAATGCTGAAACAACTAATTTAGAAACTAGAAAATGATATTATTATTCATATTTCATTGATTAACTATTGGTTAAATGACCAAGTAGTTCCAACGTCAAAATGAAGTATTTCGATGAGGGACCAATCTGGCGCCTTGATGCTGATTTCCACCACCATGTATCCCTATGCCAATTAAACAGTAACTAAAATTAATTCCTCGAATTTCCCAAATTAAAATAAAATCGATTATTATATTTTCCCTAACTGCCGATTTTAATTAACCGACCGGCCATTTAAGGATTAACAAGATATTATAATCAAATTGAAATACTAATCCAAGTTCAATTTCGATTTGACTCTTATGTGTGGGTGTCTCAAATTTAATATATTTAAATAAATATAATATTTATAAATCCCAAATTTTTCGTCGATGAAGCTGATTCTGTTGAAATACAGATCCGCCAATGTTCCTGATAATTATAAATTGTTTTGATTTTGTGAAATAAAATGCGCATTTACAATTCGTTCTACAGTTGTAAGCTAAAGTCAAAATGAAAACAATGTTCTTTATTTCTATTGTGCTTATGAACATAGCCAATAAGTTCATTATGCCTTAACCTTGCGCTGGAGGACAGTTAGCTGTTTGGTTGGGCTCTACCGAGAAGTTAACTAGTTTACAATGCTAAAGTTTGCCTAAAGCTCAAAGTGAGCACCTAATTTCAGATCAACATGCTATTTAAAAAATATATACCAATTTCCAACTCCAGAACTTGAATTATTTGCGCTAGTTGTACACCATATATGTCCCACTATACTCCCAATTGACATCATGCGCAATTGATTTGACATCAATTTAACTTTTTTTTCTAATTTCTAATCTAATTTCACTCAATTTTACTGAAGTATTTTAAATTTTGTAGTTAGCAATTACTAAAAATGCGATTTAATGCGACGATCCTGGAAAATGCGTTTTAATGCGATTAATGCGATACATGTTTACATCATTCGATTGCATTTTTTATAATTCGTAGAGAAACCAGTTATCAATAGGCCAATCAAGGGTTATTTGTAAAATGCGATTTAGTGCAAAAAGTGCATTTGGTCGGCCTTGATAATAATGATCAAAATAATTTTTTAATAATTTTTAATAATTCTTAATTTCAATTTTGCTTGTTCTTCAACCACAAGCCACTCCCTCCAACTTTTGTATTTCGAGTTATTTGATTTCTCAAATCTTTTGTGGGGAAAGCGACTTTCTACCGCTCGGATTAACTTGGCCAAAGCTGTATAACACTAATAAAGGTTTGAGCACTCACGTGACAAAGTTTTGTATTCACATGCTTTCGAAAATGTTCTCTATTTTCAATCTTGCATAGCCAATCATCGATCAGTGAAGAGTGAAACTTCCGTTGTTTAATTATTTCGCCAATTAATTAGTTTAATGGGTTTATTTATTAGTGCTGGTTTCTGGTCATCCTAAATTCGGGATTTAGGGTATATGCGCATAGTCGCGACAGAGAATTTTACAAACGCGACGACGATTTTTATGAATCACGGTTACAAAGACGAATGTGCAATCATAGACTCAATCGCGCTTAATTACACAGCATGAGCTACGATTGCGATTGAAATATTTCATTGGAATAAATGAGTAATGCAAAACAATGTAACAAAGCAGAGAAGCAAAGAGAGGGGTCGGCAGGTTCTCTGTTGAGTCAGGTGGGAACACACACAGGGATCAATACCCTGGAGTTTTTTTTCTCAATTCACCATCTATCAGCATTACAGAATGGCGCATCGTCACAAAACGTGTTTTGATTGGACATAAGCTAATGCAAAACAATGGAGTAAAGCAGAGAAAGGAAAAAGAGGGATCGGCAGGTTCTGTGTTGAGTGAGGTGGAAACAGAAATAGGGGTCAGGCTACATGCACATAGAGACGCGACAGCGAATTTTACATACGCGATGACGATTTTAGTAATCGGGATTGACGCAACAGCCTTCACGTAGATTCGCGACGAGAGTTTTTTCAATCGCGATGTGAGTTTTTAGATATTTTATCGTCTTTAGGAGCGATTCGCTCATATCTGTTCGAAACATATTTTTTGTGACGATACGAGATTTTGTAATGATGAGAGAGTTGAAAAAAGAATCATAGTATGACCCCTATGTGTGTTTCCACCTCACTCAACAGAGAAACTGCCGATCCCTCTTTCTCCTTTCTTTGCTATGCTCCATTGTTTTGCATTAGCTTATGTCCAATCAAAACACATGTTTTGTGACGATGCGACATTCTGTAATGCTGATAGACGATGAATTGAGGAAAAAAAGTCGAGGGTTTTGACCCCTGTGTGTGTTTCCACCTGACTCAACAGAGAACCTGCTGACCCCTTTCTTTGCCTCTCTGCTTTGTTACATTGTTTTGCATTGCTCATTTCTTCCAATCGAATATTTCAATCGCAATCGTAGCTTATGCTATGTGTAATTAAGCGCGATTGAGTCTAGGATTGCATATTCGTCTTTGTAAACTCGATTCAGCAAAATCGTCGTCGCGTTTGTAAAATTCGCTGTCGCGACTCTATGTGCATATACCCTATACTTTTATTTTTTTTTTCAACTCACCATTTCTCATCATTACAAAATCGCGTATCGTCACAAAAAATATCTGTTTCGAGCAGATATGAGTGAATCGTTCCTAGGGACGATAAAATATCTAAAAACTCACATCGCGATTGAAAAAACTCTCGTCGTGAATCTATGTGAAGGCTTTTGCGTCAATCGCGAATACTAAAATCGTCATCGTGTATCGTATACAAACGCGACGACGATTTTGCTGAATCGCGGTTACAAAGATGAATGTGCAATTGTAGACTCAATCGCGCTTAATTACACATAGCATAAGCTATGACTGCGATTGAAATATTCAATTGGAAAAAATGAGCAATGCAAAACAATGTAACAAAGCAGAGAGGCAAAGCGAGGGGTCGGCAGGTTCTCTGTTGAGTCAGGTGGAAACACACACAGGGTTCAAAACTCTCGAGTTTTTTTTCTCAATTCACCATCTATCAGCATTACAGAATGTGTTTTGATTGGACAGGAGCAAAGCAGAGAAAGGAGAAAGAGGGATCGGCAGGTTCTCTGTTGAGTGAGGTGGAAACACACATAGGGGTCAAACTTTGATTTTTTGTTTCAAGTCACCATCTCTCATCATTACAAAATCGTGTATCGTCACAAAAAATATCTGTTTCGAACAGATATGAGCGAATCGTTCCTAGAGACGATAAAATATCTAAAAACTCACATCGCGATTGAAAAAACTCTCGTCGTGAATCTATGTGAAGGCTTTTGCGTCAATCGCGAATACTAAAATCGTCATCGCGTATGTAAAATTCGCTGTCGCGTCTCTATGTGCATGTAGCCTTAAAGTGTGAGAAGTAACAACGAAGCCAATATAAAACCCTCCCACACCCCTCGTTATTAACTTTTGCATACATGGGCAAATCTAAATGAAGATCTAAGCTTTGTAAAAAATTATATTTATAATATTAATTATTATTAGTGTTGCGCATGGCTCTGGCTCTGGCTCGAGCTGGCTCACAAATATTTCTGAACCAGAGCCAGTGCATGGCTCTGGCTCATGTAGTAATTTTGAGCCAGAGCCATGGCTCATGAGCCAGCTCAACGAAACTTGTGAGCCATGGCTCAAAGGCTCAAGTTTTCCCCTAGATTCTTACACTTTTTTTCTAATTTTTCATTTCTTTTTTTCCAAATCATCCTTTTTTTTTTAAATGTTTGGTCACTGAAAGTCAATTTGCTTTTAGCCAGTTCCTAGTTATGATTTGTGTTGGCTTATTTTCACTAGGTCATTCTCACTTTTAGCAAAATGTGCATATTAACGGGAAAAAAATTGTTTTTTATGTTGAGCCATGAGCCATGGATCTGGCTCATGAGCCAGCTCAACAAAAGTGCGGAGCCAGAGCCATGGCTCATGAGCTGGCTCACCGCTCGGGTGAGCCAGTGGCTTTGGCTCACGCCAAAACTTGAGCCATGCGCAACTAATTATTATAGTTATATTATTAGAAAAAAATTTTTTTTTTATAAAATTAATAAATGTTTCAATACGTTTTTAAATAATTGTTCAAAAAGTGTTTAAATAATTGTTCAAAAAGTGTTTAAAGTTTGTAAACTTGGTTTAAGTTCTTATCCCGGAAAAATATTTTAAAAGTTGGGAAAATTGTTTTATTCTCAATATTTGTTTAATTCTGCAACGTCCAGAAACTTAGCATCCTAGCTCGGCTACATCATTTAGACTTTTTAAGAACTTTTTCGCAGTATGATCATGATACACATCTGACTGATTCAATTTTGAAAAGTGATGTGAGATCTTTGAGTCAATTTAATATTAGCACTTATAACTGACAACAAAACTGGGAGTTAGTGAGTCATGACTCATATTCAGGAGTGATTTGAGACCACCACTGCATCATGCCACAGAATGAATCAATTTAAAACATGAATACAATACAAACTAAATACAATCAACTCTTCTCAAGACACTCCTAAAGGTTAAACCTGAGTCAGGTGATTCTCATTTTTGCTGTCACTCGTTTTAACTGGACTAAGTGGCAAGATGCAGTGAACGTTTGCAAATCACTCCTCAAGGTTGACTAAGAGTAGGTGACTCAGTCATGACTCGCTGCCTCCCACTTTCGCAGAGTCAGTTATTAGTTTTTAATTTGTAGATTGGCATGTTTTAGTGACTTTTCTCAAATTATTCCTTTAGGTTAAATCATAGTCAGGTGACTCAGAATCATGACTTATTAACTCCCAGTTTCGTATTCAGTTTTAAATTGACTGAGTGGCATTAATCATTCACTTGGAATTTTGGATTGAATTGAATTGAATTGAATTGAATTCAAAATTCAATCATTCACTCTTCTCAAATCACTTCTGAAGATTGAGTCAATTCAACACATGACTGACTTTACAAAAGTGCGTCCTTGAGTCATGACTCGTGACTCTGACTCATCCAAATCCTATTCAGACAAAAGTGGAAGTCATTCAAAGCCCTAATTACAGTTAGGGTTTCGAATGACTGACTCAGTGACTCTGACTCTGACTCTGACTCATCGATTTCTCGGAGTCACTGGTTTTGGGTGACTCTGACTCAATAAAGAAATGGAGTCACTGAGTTGTGACTCTGTGGCTTTTCAAAGTGACTCGTTACGAAGAGTCATGACTCCCAAGCAACAAAGCGTTACTGCTTACATCTTGCTTTTTTGTACTACCCAATTTTTTTCAACTTCTAAAAATTCCAACTCACCAAATCGAAGTAGACAATAGCTATTTGGAAAAGAAATATAAGTCGATCGATGATTTTAAATATCCCTGAAATCTAAACCATAATTCATATTTTTTAATTGTTTATATCTAAACCCATGATTTTATATCTCAAAATCAATAACATTTCAGGCCATCGAAATTGAAATATACTAAGATCTCGAGGTCGGTTTCAAGCTTGTATAATAAAACGGAGTTTTCTTAAGATTGACAAAGTTTTATACTTTACAAAAATTAAAATTCATAATTTTAATGTGCTCGAATTCTAAATGCGTTATTCGAAGATCGAAATCAAACTCGAAATTTATTTCAAGTTTTTATTCGAAATTGGAATCGAAGTTTAAGTCTCAGTACAAACTGTAACCTAAATCGAAATTCAACATTAATCTTAAGAAATCGAACTCCAAAACTTTTCAGTCATTCGAAATTTTGAAGTTAGATTTCAATCTAATTTAGAACGGCGGTTTCATAATTAGGCAGTAAAAATGAGTTAATTGAACAAAGTCATTAAAATAACAAAAGTCCAAAACATTCCGATCTGTTCAATCATCGATTATTTTGATAGAGTTGACACGAAGGATCAGTGTAAATATTGCAAGTGAGCTAATTTAATTTTAAATCGGATCAAAAATGAAGGAAAATTTAAAAATTTTATTGAAGAGTCTTTAACCGAAAGGATCAGGTAACTTAGCGTCTTTGTATCACTCATTTTGACCTTTGAATACGTACTATGTCCATTTTCCTGTATAAAGAAAAATATAAAATGTGTGTGAATCTGAGTCAGAGTCATGACTCAGAGTCAGACTCATGACTCTGAGTCATCTGACTCAAGCTTCAGGAGTGATTGTATAATAGTCACTGAGTCGTAAAAATTCATGACTCTAACTCAGTGTGAAAATGGGAGTCAGTGAGTCACGATTCTGAGTCACCTGACTCTGACTCTGAAGAAAATGGAGTCATTTGGAACCCTAATTACAACTAACGCTCGCCGACTATTTAGATGCCGTCACAATTTGTGCTTTGCCCATTATGGGTGCTAATGATGTAGTGAGAGTGCGCATTTGTTGGTAAGAATGAGAAATGGAAAAATAACTTTAAAAAAAGAACTGTCGTATTTCCCCATGGTGTTAACTTTAGTTAAATATTTAAATTCAAATAAGAAGTGTTCGATTCGATAATCGGGATATTGAACATTAGATTGATTTCTACTGATACACCAGATCGAATTGGATCTGTAAATTAGTTGGGTAGAAAATTAGAAGTGACTTGTAAGTAAGATGGCGATGGCGATGCAAAGAAGAGCAAACGTAAGTGGTTGGGGTATACATTTGTGGGTGATCGAAAATTTTTAAGTTTTTTCGAAACAAATTCTTGTTGCGGAATTCTGCAATTCTCCACGGTTGGATTCGACTGTACGGGCTGCAGAAAATTTTTCTGTTTTTTAACATAATATTCACTAATATAGAAAATTTTCTAAGTTTTTCTGCATAAAGATGTTACAAAAAATTTTTCGAAGTAAAAAATTTTTTCAGGTCATATATGACCGGTAAAACGACCTATACTAAAGTTGTGAAGCATGTTATATTAAACAAGTTTTCCCTGCGATGACCCCTTGAGGTCACAGGTAAAGGTCAAGTTCTTGGTATCCCGTTATGAACAAAATGATCTTTACAAAAGTTGTTCAGGATATTAAACTGAGTAACTTATCCCTGAGACGTTTGTTTTTGCGATGACCCCTTGAGGTCACACGTAAAGGTCAAATTCTTGGTCTCCAAAATTCTTGTTAAATGAATCTATGAGTCTAATGTTCAAAAACTTAGAAAATTTTACTGCAGCCCATTTGGTCGAATCCAACTCGAACCATTACATTTGAAGAGTTTTGAAACAGTTAAAAAAAATTTCTGAAGTACAGTGCACGACGTTTATAAGACCATCCATTATAAGAACATTCGGGTTATAAGAACAGAGTTTTGCGGGTTTGGTTTGCTCTAATGCATTTAGCATAGGACATTAACGCGTTATAAGAACAACCTAAGAGCAAAACGGTTATAAGAACTACCTTTTTCTGGGTAATTTTTGAAGCGGGAGTTGGATATAAGAGCAAAAGTCAAATCTCAAACAAAAATAATCTTTTTACATCTTCAATTTCTAAAAGTACCACTGGAAATCATTTCAGTTGAAATGTCGTTCTTGTAAAATCTTTACAAAACTTTAAATAAGAATTAAACAATTCCAATTTTTGACGAAATTGTCGACGATAGTTACAATTGATAACTTTATTTAAGATCTATACTATAGTATAGATTTTCTTTTTATAAATTTTGAAAAAAAAAAATTTTGTTTGCCATATACTTTTGATAAGAACATCCTGCTCTTATAAACGTTGTAAGAACAAACGGTTACAAGAGCAGCATTTCCAGGCGACGGAAGGCAGCTCTTATAACCGTCGTGCACTGTACTCAAAAACAGTTTCTTTTTTGAAAATTTTTTTTTCTGCTGTTTCTTATTTCTACACGAATCAATATCATTTCAAGACGTTCGTTGTGTTGTAACTAAACAAACAGCCTAACATAGTATATAAATTAATTAATTTTGTGGCACTTTGAAGATTTTTTTCAAAAAAAAAATCTTGAAAAACTGTCATGGTTCGTTTGAGAAATGCAAAAATTCTAAAAAAAATTTTTTTTTTGAAAAATTGAAATTTTTTGTTACTAGAAAAAAATTTTTGAAAAAAAAAACTGTCTCAAATGTGTTCAAATGTAGAAATGCAAAAATTCAGAAAAAAATTTTCTCAAAAAGAACTTTTTCGACCACACAAACCGAAGTAAGTTTTTTTTCTCACATAATTTTTATTATTAAATTCTATTCTTACTATGCATGGAAACACTTCTCTGAATTTTAGTGATTGTTATTAATTGCAGGTGAGGCTTCCTCCGGAGGTTAACCGAGTTCTCTACATACGGAACCTCCCTTACAAGATCACTGGTGAGGAAATGTACGACATATTCGGCAAATATGGAGCCATCCGGCAAATACGAGTGTAAGCGTAGCTCCAAGTGGTAAAGTAACGCCTATTTTTTTTAAAATCTACGTTTCTACTTTTTTTTTATGTAGAGGGAACACTCCGGAAACCAAAGGGACGGCATTTGTGGTATATGAGGACATCTTTGACGCTAAGAACGCCTGCGACCATCTTTCTGGTTTCAATGTCTGCAACCGCTATCTTGTGGTACTCTACTACCAAGCAACTAAGGCGTTCAAGAAGCTTGATGCTGAGAAAAAGCTCGACGAGCTCGAGAAAATGAAAGCCAAGTACGGACTCAATACGCCCGAACATAATTAGAATCAAATCAACAACCGCATCTGCTACAGAATCACTCAATGTTCTCCCCTGCCATTATCTATTGTAAAAGATCATCCTCGTCTCGAATAGAATTTATGTAAAGAATTCTTGGCCCGAACAAGCCTACAAGTTTCTGGGGAATGAATTTTGGCACTGTAACTTTAGTTATTTATTCATATTAAACACAATAATATTGATGGAATAACTGGTCAACCACTTCGATATGCTAATGAGTCTAATTTAATATTCTTGTATGCGTCCGACTATGCGTCCGACTTTGTTAAAACTTATGAGGAAGTTTTACTTATCGTTTAGTTTAGTCTAGGCAGTATATATGGAGGGATATCAGTGCCATTTAGATTTTTATATTTTGCGAATATTCATCTTCGAAAAATTCAACTTCGAATCAAAAAATTAGACTTTCGAAGTTGAAACTTTCGGAGTTGAAACTTTCGAAGTTGAAACTTTCAAAGCTGAAACTTTCAAAGCTGAAACTTTCGAAGTTGAAATTTAAGAAGCTGAAACTTTCGAAGCTGAAACTTTCGAACCTGAAACTTTCGAACCTGAAACTTTCGACGTTGAGACTTTCGAAATTGAAACTTTCGAAGTTGAAACTGATGAATATTTCGAAGACGAAGTGGATTGGGATAGGTGGTGAGAAATACTGCTGTTCGTTGTGGAAGGTTTTTTTTTTCGTGGTGTGGAAGGATTCTGTATCACCCGGTGGTTAGATGTGAGGAGACTCGTACTCTCACATAAGCCAAGCGAGGCTTTATTCCCCAGAGACAATAAGTATGAGTTATAAACTCCTCTGAGCTAAGGAGACCCATGGTCCAGTGAAGAAATACACCGGCTACTCTACTTTTCTCTCTCACATAAGATGGCGAGCAGAATCCCGGTTCGAGTCTCCCCAACCTCGAGACTTTTTCAAAGTCTTCTAGGGTTCTCACCCCGTTAGTTAGGGTTATCTCTTTAGTTGTTAAAAATTTGGGCGTTTGAATTTCCGCCATTTGCCGAACCTTTGCCGAACATTTGCCGAATTCGTAGAAAATTAAGTTTAGGTGTACTGGGTTAGAGTATTAAAGCTAATTACTTGTGAGTTTCCTCTAGACTTCGTGGACTTTCTAGAAGACTCTTCTATTATTTCATTGGATTCTCTAGAGGACTTAACCTAAGGACTCACCTGTAACCATCTTGGATCTAATCTACAGGTACTTAACTCTACCTCTGACGCTACCCACCCCCACAAAAGCTGGCGAGCAGATCTTCCGGTGACAGATAACGGCAGACCGCTACTCAAACGACGCAAGCGATTTTCTGGATTTTCTGGGTAAACTTTTATCATCTTTTATATCCGTGAGGGATCCGGATAGTAGTAAGTCCCTTCTCTAATTTTCATTGCTCAAGAAGTGGATTTGACCTTTGAGGTCAAGGTTTAAGAGTCGGCGTTTCTACTCGGCTCAGCTCAACTAATTTTTTCCGTCGCATTGCGTACACGTTGAATTATTGACCCCTGTTGAGGTCAACTTTCATACATCGGCTCATTCCGTTCCGCTCCGCTCAATTTCTTGAGATTTTTTTTTTGTTTTTTGACATACCGTTAATTTCTCAAAATCTTTTCGAATAGTTTTTCGAATTTTCAATACTTTACTCAGGATTTTTATTTATTTTTTGAAAATTTTTTTTTTGATTTTCTTTACGATCATTTTCGATTTACCGTCAATACTATTTAACGTCAGACGTTATTATTTCGTGCATTACACTTTGGAAATTATGTGGAACTTTTTGGATAACCGAGATTCCACACAAAACCGTTCGGCTAGCCTTTCTAAGGGAGATTTGGAGGAATTTATGGGTGACGAAGCTTTGCTTATTCCGATTGTGAATAGTAGGCCGGCGCCATCGATTCCGATCAGAATGACGCCTATCTCAACAAAACCTCTTCCAATTCCGGAACGCCTTTATAAATCTTCTAACATGCTTCCTACGGTTCCACCCCGTACATTTAGAAGTTCTGTTGTATCATCACCGGTACCATTGGATATAGCTCCCAAAGTTGTTGCTCATAATCATACTTCTTTTCTTTCTCCACATAACTTTACCGCTCCTACCGTTCCGATTCACGAGGCTATAAAATTTGTGAGACGATTTGATGGTTCAACCGATCTTCATGATTTCATTGGAAGATTAGTACATGACTTCCAAAGTTTCAATTTTTCTGTTGATATTATGCTTAATAATTTCGATCGAATACTTGATGGCAATGCAAAAACTTGGTACAACTCCATTTGGCTTCGAATTAAGCTTGATATGGATAATCCTAATATTTCTTCCGATGAAATATGGCATTCTATCTGTCAGGAATTATGCGAGTTTTTTGATCCAACTGCTCGAAAGTCCGAATATCGTCAAAAAAATCGAGATTTGATTTTCAAATTTGGCGATAATCCTGAAACGTTTGTAACGGAAAAATTGAATTTGCTTAGAAATCTTAATCCTCATTTGTCAGAAGGTGAGAAGGTTCAACGACTTATTTCAGCTACTCCTCCTGAATTTCAAAAGGCTTGTGCTCTCACTAATATCCTTTCTCCTGTTGATTCTCTGATTTGCTTACGTAAATACGGTGAGGTTTATTCTCGGGATTTATCCATATCGAAACCTAAAGTTACTTCTTTTGTTCCACCTGCTGTGATGTCTATGGAGACAACAATTTGGACAACAAACAAATTTTCGCTCACAGGTTCCGCCTTTTCATAATCCTTTCGCTCCTATGTATTCTCGATCTCCATCCAATGAACCTATCTGTCATTATTGTCACGAACCGGGTCTTGTAATTAAATATTGTAAAAGGCGAACGGATAATAAGAACCACCAAGATTTCTCGGAAGGATACCGGGGTAATCAAAGGGGTAATTGGTCCTCGGGATTCAAGGGTTCACAACAGATTCCAAAATCCACAACAAGGTTTTAGACAATATTATGATAAATCGGTTCAAAATTTCACTCCACGACAGATGACATATTCTCAACAGTATTCACATCCGAATAACTCGTATTCTCAACAAGAATACGATTATAATTATCCACCAGCACAGTTTGATCAACAATCGTTTAAAAATAATACGAACCAACGACCCAATTCCAACGTTCCTAAATCATCGGAAAACTAAAGAGTCTGGTGTTACAAGACCATCAGACTTCTACCTCTCCTATAGTAAATAATAGTACATTAGATAATCAAAATTAGCCGAATTCGCCGAATGCACAGATTTGTCGTCTCGTAGTTCTTGTTTCGATGCCAATTCGTTAATTCGTTCCCTATGTCGTTTAGTTAAGGATGCCAAAATAGACGTCGCAATTCAGGCCTCTGAATTTCCTGTTTGCGTTTCTGCCGTTCTGCCAAAAATTAGTAATAAGTCTTCTCATGTTTGCGTTTTTGCCGATTTGCCGAAAAATATTAATAAGTCTTCTCAAACATGGGATGTTTGCGTTTCTGCCGTTCTGCCGAAAATTAGTAATAAGTCTTCACCTGCTTCCGTTTTTGCCGATTTTCCAATATTTAGTAATAAGTCTTCTCAAACTTCGAACGATGATTTTCCTCCATTCTGCCAAACATTTACCGAATATTTGTTAGATAATTCGTCCGAAATTATGAATAAGGATATTTCTGTCGCCAATAATGATTATTCTCAACAAAACGAAATTCAAGAATTGGGTACGTTGTTAAACACTTCTAATGTAGAAGTTATTTCTGTTTCTAAAGATTTGTTCCATCATTCTACAAAATTTGATTCTAAGGAAATCAAATCTCTTATCGATACGGGTGCCTCGATTTCAGCGATAAACTCAAATTTAATACCGTTAATCCTACTTTCTATTGGTCAATCACAAACTAAATCAATTAATAAGGTGGTTCGACTTCGTTTTACCTTAAATTGTTTCGAGTTGGAATGGGATTTTTTTGTTATACCGGGTCTAAGTAACGAAATTGTGATTGGCATGGATTTTCTAAGTCACCATCATACGACTTTACTTTATGACTCTCTTTCTTTGAAGATTCAGCCAATTAATTCCCATATCACGACACATGGAATTTCAGACGTTGAGGATTTGTGTAGTGTGAAGTTTCCGGATATTCTACCCTCCACCTTTCCTGAGCCGCCTGCAGTGGATATAATTCCAAAGGATAGTCGGGTTTTCTTATCTTCATGTCTCGTGGTACATTGCAAACTTAGGTCCGTGGTAGGCGAGTTACTTAGGTTCTTAGGGCCGTGGTAGGCGAGTTACTTAGGTTCTTAGGTCCGTGGTAGGCGAGTTACTTAGGTTCTTAGGGCCGTGGTAGGCGAGTTACTTAGGTTCTTAGGGCCGTGGTAGGCGAGTTACTTAGGTTCTTAGGGCCGTGGTAGGCGAGTTACTTAGGTTCTTAGGGCCGTGGTAGGCGAGTTACTTAGGTTCTTAGGGCCGTGGTAGGCGAGTTACTTAGGTTCTTAGGGCCGTGGTAGGCGAGTTACTTAGGTTCTTAGGGCCGTGGTAGGCGAGTTACTTAGGTTCTTAGGGCCGTGGTAGGCGAGTTACTTAGGTTCTTAGGGCCGTGGTAGGCGAGTTACTTAGGTTCTTAGGGCCGTGGTAGGCGAGTTACTTAGGTTCTTAGGGCCGTGGTAGGCGAGTTACTTAGGTTCTTAGGGCCGTGGTAGGCGAGTTACTTAGGTTCTTAGGGCCGTGGTAGGCGAGTTACTTAGGTTCTTAGGGCCGTGGTAGGCGAGTTACTTAGGTTCTTAGGGCCGTGGTAGGCGAGTTACTTAGGTTCTTAGGGCCGTGGTTGGTGGAAATACTTAGGTTCGTACCCCCCGGGTTAAGGCTCTTTTTGTCCATATTTAGATTTGGCGGCCAGCTTGACGCAAACACCGCCCTGTACATACTACTCTCGTGGTCACTATAGGCGAACTTCACTGTATAAAATTTTTGCCCCACAAAATAAACCTTCCGCTACGAAGAACAGTAGTATTTCCCACCACCCATCCCAATCCACTTCGTCTTCAATATTCATCAGTTTCAAGTTCGAAAGTTTCAATTTCGAAAGTTTCAACTTCGAAAGTTTCAGCTTCGAAAGTTTCAACTTCGAAAGTTTCAATTTCGAAAGTTTCAGCTTCGAGAGTTTCCTGTGTGCGAAGTTAGCGCATAGGCGGCGTTAAGTTAGCGCCTAGCGGTTTGAAGTTAGCGCCTGGCGGCGTGAAGTTAGCGCCTGGCGGCGTGAAGTTAGCGTCTAACGCCTAGAGGCGTGAAGTTAGCGCCTAGATCTGGCGCCGTGAAGTTAGCGCCTAGGTTTAGCACCTAAAAATTAATAATGTTCGAAATTTTATGGAACGTATTTCTGAAAATATATCTCGTGAAAAATCGAGAAAAATATTTCGATTCGAACATTTTTTTGGGACAATGTATATGAAAAGTTAGGTGTCCCAAACGAATGTTCCGAAATTACGATTTTCAAAAAATCGTAACTTTTTTTCTAGATGTCGCAGAGACTTGATTATAAAAAATATTCACTTTATGGAGACTAATTGACAATAATTTTTGGAGCACAGCTTTCTCCAGCAAATAGCATCGGTCAAAGTAACTTCCAGTGGTCCCAAAAACAATGGTTGGAGTGTAAGCTCTCCAGAGAATGGAGTCAAGCAAGGAAAATAATGATTTTCCTCGTTGTTTAGATAAAGTTTGTATTTACAAACGTAACTGTTGGGGAATGTAATGGGGAAAGTCACGGTGACGGTTTGGCAGGGTTAGGGAAAGTTTGGATAAGGCATAACGCATTTTATTTGCTTTGCTTTCACTGTCCATTGTTTAGGGATAGTTCATTTACTATTAGTAAAATTTTCTTCCAACAATTCTAATTTCTCATTGCAAAATTATTTAAATTTTTAGTAAATTACAGAAGAATAATGCACTTTTTCTGAACAGCAGACATGAAATTTTGAAAAATTTCCCTCACTGCTCTGATTATAGATTATTATGTATGGTGGTCGTAGCAAAAAATTTTGATTGTTTATTTCTGTTATCCCTAGTTGTAAAAGAAAATTTACTACTTCGGTAAGCTCAACTTTTAATATTTATAAATTATATATCATTTTCTTTTGAGAAATAAATAGATAGTTTACAACTTTCTATCACTGTAGAACTATTTCCTCATTTGTTTTACTTTTTTTTATTGTTCTTTTATTTGGCAAGTCCAATCAGTATAAATATGATTATGATTTGCTGTAATTTACCGTTTTGTAGTTTGGAAATCCGATTAGTCTATCCTAAAAGTAAACTTAATTAATGAAACTTATCTTATATTTTACAAAGGTTTAAATGAATATTAGTGTAAGCTCCCTCGACTGTTCCCTTTTGCAAAACCATTCTACTACATCATCAATTCTCTATAGTATTGGACGTGGTCTCCATTAGAATTTTTCTGTCTGACCTGTGTACCAACCATGGCTTTCTATTTCTGGGTTGCATCCGGATGTAGCAGGTTTTTAGCCAGGGTTCCATCCAATTTTTTTTAGTTCAATAGTAGCAGGTTTTTATTTTTAGTTTCCATCCAATTTAGTCTGGGTTGCATCCAGACTAATGATGAAATTAAGTGTTGAAGTATAAGAAGTATATAAGAAGTATAAGTATAAGAAATGGCCCTGAGTAGACGCGTCGAATATCTTGCATAAATTTGAAAAATCTGAGTCCCATATCTTTCGGATGAGAGGAGATGTTCAAGATGTTCTCTCCTGATATAGATATTTACCGATGTAGTTTGGCAACAAAATAGTTGAACGACAAGTGCTTAAACCATTTTTGATGTCTCTTCAAGACTGTTCCAACCTGTTACCATGACACTTCACGCGAGTCAGGTTCAGATGACGCAAAACTCTTCCCACGGATGGATCTCTATTAGGCACAAATGC
This sequence comes from Holacanthella duospinosa, assembly GCA_002738285.1. Lineage (NCBI taxonomy): Eukaryota > Metazoa > Arthropoda > Collembola > Poduromorpha > Neanuridae > Holacanthella > Holacanthella duospinosa. Next base: position 109,631 of record NIPM01000416.1, on the reverse strand, counting down.
TAGAATAGGACGTACAAAATGAGTGGAATGATTCACAGTACAATGACCAGAGATCCCCAATTGCGTTACAGTTTGTATAAGAGGCGTGTTGATTAGACATAATGAAGCTGCCTTGAGTAATATGCTGTTGCATTAGCGGCCAGAGTTGACCTACGTTTATTTCCGATTTGTCGAACGAACCCTTCCCGGTAAGTCTACTTATTTCGCCGAATACCCAAATTTGTCGGCGTAGATTCCTACCTCGGTGATACTTTGTAGTAAAAAGGTGAGACTCGTCGACTTTTACGACATCCCCAGGTCCTCCAATTTGCTCAATGTCATGTTCATGAACAACACGACAAACTTTTCTTGCAAACAAGTATAAAATCCACCGAGGTATGCCATGAAATTTCACAGTGGAGTGATGCTTGGGTGCCAGGAAGTGGAAAAAAAAAGCAAGCAAGGAGTGGGAATACCTTCAGAGAGGAAGTTGCACATTTTCTAAAAACGTGTTTTGAAGGACACTAATTGTTGCCCTGTTGCAATGCCGTCTTTTCCTTCACCAAGTTTTTTTTGCTGAGAGGATCTAATGAAAGGATCTAATGGGAATATTTTGAGCCCCCTTTGGTTCAGTCCAACCCAATTAACTGCTATACTAAACCTTACAATCATTTCCCGGCATACTGCAAGTCGCAAACAGTACGAAGCAGTACTGGACATCACATCCGTCCCAGTTCTCATTAATTAAGCACTTGTGTGTACCGGGGCGCTCGCCTTGGTAAGAATTCACACTTATAAACTACTCCCTACCGTAAAAATAAGCAATCCAGAAATGCTATCACCCAAAATCATGTTTAAACGCAGCTTATCGGTTGGACACTCACCTAAAAAAGAGGAACGGCAATTCACTCTCACAAAGTGCTCGAGTAAATGATTGTTTTTGTAATCGACCAGCTGATGACTACCCTGTACACAGGGTTCGTCATTTTTTTGATTTTTTGAAAAAATCAAAAAAATTGGATTTTTTTGATAATTATCAACCTTTTCTATTTTTGTAATTTTTTTTTCCAACATGGTCGAGCAGAGTATCCTTTAAAAGATCCTTTTGAGCTGAATCTTCTTTTATCTTAATTTTAATTCGTTCTCCAATATTTTAAACTTCCAAAATGAATTAAAACACGTATAAGAATGAGTCCATGCTTTATTTATCCAGATTTGAATATTCTTCTGATAGTAAAGTGAGAAAGTGTAGAAAGCACAAATGTGTTTGAGGTGCGACGCATCTTCTCCAAAAAATATAGCCTCAACGAACTCGTACTTAGGTATGGGTGCGGGAGCGGGGTACGGCATACTTTTCCTCACCTCTACTTTACAGTGTAACGCCCGTTTTATGCTTTTTCAATCGTCGTGTTTTTTTTTCATAAAATTGTCATGACGTACTCTAAATTGGATGGCAATACATAGTTTTTCAAATCTTTTTTTGTATCTTTCCCCAAAAAAGTAGAGACGGTTCAACTTCACACGACGATTGGAGTTTGCAATGAAAAGAAAAAGTATGTATTGTTTTTTCAGAAAAAACTTTTTTCAAACTACAGGTGAAAAACGCAATGTCAACGAAATAAAAAAGTATGGATTGATTTTTCAAACTTTTCCAGGAAAATTTTCCTGAAAAAGCTGGTTTTGGAAAAAGCATGGAACGGGCGTAACTCAAACAGATTGTGAAAGAATCTTCCTAAATCTGTTAGTCGTCCACGCCGCGTCCTGGTCTTCTTCAATCTTTTTGAACATCGAGAAAAGTCATATGCATCCAGCCACAAAATTAAAAACAGTGGGATAGCCATCAGACCAGACCTTCCAAACCTTAGAGATGAAGTACTCCGGAAACGACAAAACCGTAAGAATATACACTTAACCTCAAAAATAACAGCACAGGGGACACTCCTTTTTCTGACACAAAGGTAAAATAAATCAACAAAGTCTATTTGAAAAACCAAACATCTCTCTCCTCTACTATAATGTTACAGGCTTGAAAAACAAAAAATCTCATTGCTTTAACGAACTAATTAATCTTAATGGAGCAATATTTTGTCTAGCCGAATCCATGGTTGCTTACCAAAACTTTAAGCAACCCACTACTAAGTAAGTTCTACAACCTATGCCTAATCCCAGCAAAACAATATTCATGCGGTAGGCCATCAGGAGGGCTTATTATTGGCACCGAAATAAGCCTCAATTGTAAAACTCAATTGATAATCAAACAAACTTCTTGTTTTACGATTAATTGATTATTATTTTCTTATTTTATTTCTTCTTATAAAGAATTTTTATAGCAAAATTCAAAAATATACACCGAAAGATAATCAATACTGCAAGTCCCTAGAAGTAGAAGTAAAGCACATAGAAATTAGCAGCTACACTTCAAGTTGCAGATCTGCTAGATCATAGCGCCCAGTACAGGACCAACCACTTTATTCCGGGCCGTAGAATGTCGCTTTCACCAAAAAAATTTGAGACAGCAAATAAATAGCGCAAAATACAAAAATTGGAGGAAATGAAGTTAGCGTGTTTGAGAAAACATTCCTTTGCAAAAATTAATCATTTAACAAGAGCAGCAGAGAGTTGAGAGAATGAGTGCAATAGGGTATGGTCCGTTGCATCTATTCCACCTCACTCCACAGAGAACCTGCCGACCCCTTTCCCAGGCTCTCTGCTTTGCTCCATTGTTTTGCATTAGTGTATATAATCGGAACAGATGTTTTATAGTGTTATAATAAAATTAACTTCACTTCCATTATTTACTAATTGTGTATCGCCTGCCCCAAGCTGTTTTTGGAGAAAGGCGAAGGAAGAAGACCCGGATTAAAGTGGTTGGGCCTGTACATCTATCAGCAGAGACGCTACTTCTAGTGTATCAGACATTACTGCTAGGGTTCAGTTGTAAAGTCAGAATTTACAGTTTGCTATATTTTTCTGAGTTCCGTAGTAAGCTTGTCCATGAATTAAATCTCATTCGGTAGGATTTTTTTGTGTTACGCTATATCCAGTAGCAACTAAAATTTAAAGGAAAATTTGATGAACCGGCACATTAATTATTGTTCATGGTTGACAAATTGACTAACATCACTATTCTTGCCCATCTACCTTTTTGTCATAACTTTTTTCAAAAAAAAATTTTGAAACTCGAAAATCGTACGGCCATGTCAATTTTTGACTTGTTTGGCTAGACTGACGCTTTAACATGCAGTCGGGACCAGGACGGCTGAATAAAATCAGGCCCGTATATATATTGTCAAAATTAGGTCCACAAGGATAGCAATAGTCAGGGCCATAACATCAGATCTGGTCAGAGAGCCTTTATAGTCACCCAAATCCTACCCGAGTACCTTTTCGTCACACCACTTTGTTCTGTTGCCAAATGCATGTTAGGACTAAGTTTTACTTCGCTATTGCTATAAAACAGCAGCTAACTAGTTGGTCGTATACAAAACGAATACTGTTGAATATGCCTATTCCTTTCATTGTGCTTCTGATTTTTAAGCAGACAACACGTATGCGTCGTACTCAACTATTTTTTACGAGTGTAAATTCAATAATAATTTGAAACTAGTTTTTGAGAATGGTGCCAAAACGGGCAAAAGACTGTAATATGCTAGCCAATACACGCAGTGCATCTGACGAACTCACACCTACATCGAGGTTGGTTGTGCCGAGACCCGCTGCTATAGTTTGGAACAAATATTTCTTTCACTTTTTGAATGTATTTTTTCCGCCAAACGAAACTTTCCATTCTCCCACTCAACAATCAGTCCCACCAAACCGCTCCTGGTGCAGACTTGCTCTCTCGCACAATTCCCACTACCAACTAAGAAATCGCCAAAACATTCCTATTGACTTTCTGACAAGCAAGCACGTTGGTCGATTTTTACCAAAATTAACTCATTTTAACTTAAAATAATATTCAATACTACAGGAATAATATTTAATATTTAATTTAATTTGTAAAAATCTTAGATAACTTTTTTTATCTCGCAATTTTTATTATTATTTTGTTTTTATATTTTTGTTAGGCTGTGTCGCATGACACAAAGCGAAGTGAGTAACCGAACGCAGTAGTGTTATGAATAGGGTGTTGTCCGTGTCCTTCCTGGGTCGATGAGATTCAATTGGAGGCTGCGGGAATGAACCTTTCAACATCCGAAAACGGGAAACCTTTGACGCAGCATTGCGGCCTGCCGGTTCTCACCCGGTCTTGCATAGGTGCTCTAACTTGTATTGTGGTCATGCTAACGCCAGGTACATTGTGTGTGGGTCACTGCTGCGTCAGTGACAGCACAGGGCTAGCTTCTAGCTGAGCAGAGGAGGGATAGGCCTATCCGAAAGGGGAACTATGTCCACTGGCTTGCCCAAAACACTCAGTAGGTCTCAAGAGCTTAGCCTTTCCCGCAGTTCTGACAAATGCCCAACCGAACGCGGGTCCTGAGACAAAAGACGTCGGAGCCGCAGCATTTGTGGAATGGTCACTTGTATGTCCCTACAGCTTTAACTTCAAATAATGAATGAATGAATGAAGAGCTTTATTAGACTTATAGGCGTGCAGCCAAATCTACCCGCTTAGTGTTAATTTATATCATTTAGTAATTAGTTTGCTTAATGAGATTTAATGTTAGCTTATAATTAATGGCTTTTATGTTTTAAATTGAGGTAAGATTGTTGTAATGTAATAATATACAAGGTTCCAATAAGATGTGTCAGCACAGTTAAAATTATAATTATCGAAAAGAAATTCAGAGGTAGGAACTTATTTCTTATGGGAGAGAGAGCCGGGCACAACAGTATGTGATAAAGATAGTGAGTATCCACATAATCCGCAGTTTTTGTCCACGAATGAGCCAAGGTTGTACCAAACTCTCTTATTACAAATTGTATTGTTGAGTCTAAGTTGGGCGACGAGTGTCACTAGGTGGCAAGGGAGTGAGACCGAGAGATAGGGTGCAGCGTCTAATGTATCCTTTATATCGATAAAGTGCGCATTCGAGGAAGACTTTTTTGTCATGTTAAGGTGTAGCTTCCTGAGGTTTTATCTGATCTCATCTAGAATGCGATCCTTAAAAAAATACAAACTTTTGGCAGTTAAATTGTTTATATTATACTTCCCTGGTAACGTTTTTAGTATTTCGTCAACTTGTGAAACCCAATTATACTTCTTGTCATGTTCTGCTATAGTGTGGTTTTTTAACTCTAGAAAGGACTTATATACTAGTGAATCACGGGCGAAGACGAAAGACGAAGCATACTAGAAAGTAAGGATAAAAATAGTTTGAGGATTTCAACTAATAGCGGAGGCTTGCCAACTTCAAGTCGAATGAAGTACTTCGGTGTGGATGATGGAAGTTTTAGTATCCGTTTAAAAAATTGCTGTTGAACTATTTCTAATTTATCCTCCTGTCCTAATCCCCAGACTTCGGCTGCATAGTGTTGTGGATTTAATTATGCCGTTGAAGAGGGCGTTGGTACTGACTAGGTTGAATTTTTGTTTCGCTTTAGGCTAGATAGCACCGCACCAGTCGCAGCTAGACCTTTTTCTCTAAAGTCCTTCACCACACTATGGAATAGGCCTGAGGAAACGAACGTGACACCTAGGTAAGTATAGTCCTTCATAGTTGCAATATTGACCCCAGACCAAGTAAATTTGTCGGATTTGGACAGTCTACCCTCATCTTAAATACAACAATCTTAGTTTTGTTTTGGTTTGCATTGTGTCCTTTTTGGATCAGAAACTTTGCGACTGCGTTAATTTTGATTTGTAGAGATCCTTTTGTTAAGGCTAATATGACCATGTCATCCGCGTAGAGCAGAATTTGGACTATTTCATCAAGGATTCGAATTCCAGATGTAAGTAGTCTTTTTAGTGTTCCTACTATTTCATCTATAAAAAGATTAAACAGGTTAGGACTAAGTGTTTCTGGCTGGAGTATACCCTTCCCAATTTTGATTGGTCCAGTATAACTATCTGTGGTTCTGACCCTTGCTGTTGCATGGGAGTAGAGGTGAGAAAGAGTGTTGATGAAGTTCGAGTGAGATACCTAGGTTCTGTAAAGTTCTCCATAGTAGTTGGTGATTGGAGGAGTCGAAAGCCTGCGTAAGGTCAATGAAGCAGGTAAATAGTTTTTTGTTCTCAAATAGTTGCTTTTGTATAGCGGTGTTTAGAACAAATATGTGACCAATTTTGGATTTCCATTTTGAAATCCCGCTTGGAACTTTGAGATTTTTTTGTTTACAGATATCCACATGTTCAGTCTATTGTTAAGTACGGAAGTAAACAATTTGAGAATTGAGTTGAGTACAGCGATTGGCCTGTAATTAATTGGAGCGGTCGGGTTTTCCTTCTTGTATATCGGTGTGATTTGTGATAAGCACCAGTCCAGAGGAACTTTTCCCGAAAAAAACATAACTGAAAAAGATTGTATAATAAGAGAATCATATTGGGGGTTGATATTTTTTAAAGCTCGTTTGGAATTAAATCTTCACCCGATGATTTGCCTATTTTTAGGTTCTTAATTGCCAAGGTGATTTTGTGTAGAGAGAAGTCATGGTCTACAATAGGGTCGTAGGCTATGTCATTAAATTTTGGGTTTGGGATGTTTAGTGATTTTTCTGAGGTGTACACCTTTGTAAAATGGTGTTCAAAAGCTAGAACTGAAATCTGATTGTGATGGTTGTGAGTAAAGAGCTTCATGCTCTTGAAGTTGGACCAAAACTCGGTGCTGGATCTGGCGTTGTGAAACTTATCCTCCACTGTTCCCCAACATTCTTCTTTCTACGTTTTCACGGCTCAACTGAAATAAAATTTGGTAAGTATGACTTGCTGCAGAAGATTTTGATGGGTCAATGGGTTTTGATTGTTTTGGAAGCGGTGGAGTGATGCTTTGTTTTATCTATTCAATAGATTACACTCCTTGTCAAACCACCTCGGGTTAGATTTTTTAGGTAGTCCACTGCTAGCGGACACGATAGTCATAAATGGTGCTTCGGCGCAGGACAGCCAATTCCTCTTCGAAGTTGTGAGTTTAGATATTCGATATCATTGGAGCCTCAGGTAGGAAGCTGCTGGAGATTCCTTGCGAGCAGCTTCGATAGGCTTTACCGGGACGATGTGTCTTTAGGTATTATAATTTTTTGAATACGTTCGGTTTTACCGAAAAGTGACTTGGATTTCATGCTGTCTGCAGATACTTCTGTAATGATTGGGAAGTGCGATGAGTGGGTAGAATGTAGCACACGAAATGATTTAATTAGGGCAGCAAAAGGAGAGGAATAAAGGAGAAGGTCAATGACACTAGCACCCATGTGGTGAAGGAAAGTGAAGTCAACCTGCTCGTCCACCTCTAGTACCCCATTACCTATGTTGCTATTTGATAAATTAATTTATTACCTTTAGTGTTTCTATGTGTCCTTTGAACTTCTATAAGTCAGTGGGTTTGTCGAAAATCTTCCGATTCTTCCATTTAAATCTCCCATGAGTATTAGGTTCTTCTCGTTGTCATTGTGTATGTTAATTTCTTGGAATAGGTCAAAAAGAGCCTCCGCGTATTGGCCATTTGGTGGAAGATAGGCTAGGATACATGTTCAGTTTGATTAGTAGAAGTGTAATTTTGATAATCGCTATGTCCATTTCCTTCTTCCAGTCAACCAAATGTCCTCCCACTGGTCGCCCTCTTGTGCCCTTGGTAGCAGGTACTTGGTGGACTATGTATTCTTTGTTCAATCGGTTCCACTTCCCTGTCTGTGTTATCATTGGTTCCGAAAAGCAAAAAAAACGAAAGGATTAGATTTAGAGAATTCGTACCAGAAGCAGTATAATTTTCCAGTAAGTCCTGTTACGTTGTGATATAAAATACTAATTGCGTGATTGGACTTAAGATTAGAATAGCTAAAAGAATGTGTAATCTAACATATACTTGGTTAATGATTGATTTGTAGTGTGAAGTGATCCAGTTACATTTTGTGATGATTGTCATATACTATTTAAATCGGTCGGTTGGTTGCAGGAGGGTTGTTGATGTTGTTTTGTCCTGGCTGACCATCTAGCCTTGAGTGCGTCACGAGTCATTTGGCTGCACGAGTCATTTGGCTGCACGAGTCAAGGTCATCATTTACCGTGATTTTAGTCTTGTGATTCTGAGTGGAAGATGTGAAACCTGATTTTAAACCTAATATTCACTGATCTGGTTTTGTTTTTCTGAGGTCGACCAAATTTGGTAGACTTCATCAAGTATGATGTTCAGTCCGGTATTACTCCGTATAAAGTGAGTTACTTGGTGCTTTAGGTCAAGTTGGTTCTTCTCGGTTTCTTCAAAGCCCATGATTAACATGTTCTATTTTCTTGCTTCATCGATTACTCTTGCATTGTCGTTTGAGATCTGTGACAAGGTTGATTTCATTTCGGTTATTTCTATCGTTGGTTTGGGATCATTTTGAAGTACTTCGATTCTTGTTTTGAGATTGGAGACTTTCGCGTTGATTTTTTGGAGTTCGTTTAGAACGGCTGATTCTGACTTGTCTAGTCTGTTAATTAATGACTCCTGTAGTTGCTTGGCGAATTCTGGTGCACTCGTGTCCATATTTCGCACCTTGGTTCGCCTCTCCGCGCTATCTGTTGATGCTAATCTTTTTCTAGGGCGCAAGGTCGTGCTAGTTTCCGCTGTGGGTGAACTTGGGGTTCCAGTTGATTTACGGAAGGCATGGCCAGTCGGCGACTTGGTTAGCCATTCGACAAGACTCATTTGACATGTGATGTTTATTTCTGAAAATTAACAAGATATCTTGGCAGACGAAAGGTCATATAACATTTGTAACAGACAAGGATTAGCAGCTGATCTCTTTAGAATAGTCTCGCTTGTTTGATTGATAGAATTTCCTAACCCGTTCAGGATACCCGGAATTAGAGGAAGAGAACGATGAATTCAGCTAACTCTATATGTTGTCACTCCCCCTCTCACTAATTCCTGACCACCGTTATTGATTTCGTCATGACCTCGATCTCTCACTTGATGTCAAATGTTCCAAATTTTCCAGACCTGTCACTTGAAGTTGATTCCATTAAGTTGTCCTATAAATAATAAATCAAACAATAAATCAAATAATAAATCAAACAATATATAAGACAAGAAATCAAGCAATAAAATAATTATATGGTAAATAAAAGTTTGTCGGGAGCGGAAACTGTTTTGATTTTTTAAACGTTTTATGGAATTTAATTTGTTGATTTAAACTTGTGTTAAAAAATGGCATTTGTCTTTTGATGATGGGATTTGTGCAGGGAAATGGAAATTGGTTTAGTGAAATTGGTATTTGTTTACAAGTGTGGGAATTTATCTAAGAAATGTGGAATTTGTGTTTAATATATGGTAGTGTGTAACTTTTAACTTCATCTTGTGGACAAGATGAAGAACATCTAGACACGAACTCCTACTCCACGATCACGATGTCGTGCGCACAATATAGTGCAGGATGTCATGGGCTCCAGAGCAAATGCTTAGCTTGAGGATACCACTCCCATAAGCTAGTTCAAATTATTTGTGTCTCCTCTAATCGTTGCCATCATAATTGAACAAAAAAAAAATCAGGAGCGACAAATATTGCTTTGATTCGTCGGAGTATAACCGATAAGGAAAACCTGGGTATATATATGCTCGGAAGAAGCCAGTCCCGGACTGGCAAATCGTTGATGAAGAGGAGCTTTATGCTTTCATTGGTATACTGCTGAATGCAGGGGTTGAACGCGCCAGGGATGCATCTAACAACCGTCATGCAAAAATTATTAGACATACAGATGGTTACATGTTACTACCTATATTGTACTAGCAAAAATTTCTAGAAATAAAAGCAATATATATATTCTTTATATATTTGTTATTGCAGAAATCAGCCAATCAGAGAACTATGGACAAGCAATCCTAAATATTTGCATCCACCAGTTATCGCCGCTATGTCCCGGTACACATTTAACGCTATCATTCAAGCTCTGCGCTTTGACGATGCCGAGGAGCGAAGAACAAGAAAGCAAGCAAAGAACCCTATGCCAAAGCTTGCTTCCGTCTCCCAAATATTCCACCCTTTTGTTGAGAACATTAAACGAAACTTTTCTCTTACAGTGGTCCATTTTGTTACAGAAATACCTTAGCAACAAGCAAAAAACTTGTAACTTTGAAAAATCAATTAAAAATAGCTTAGGTCGGCATTGAAGTTCCGCTCAGTTCATTTAATGAATAAAGAAATAAATTTGTTAATTAAGTGAATTAATAACTTGAATAATATATTCTATAATTATTCTATAAATATTAATGTTTTGAATATTCTTGTGTGGGTTTGTCTGCCCCTTGAATCGGTTCTATTCCAAATCCATCAGCAACACAAACCAGGCAATATCGCCAACCTAGAAATATATATAAAAATTTACATTTATTAATTATACTGAACTATTCAATATACTCATTAAGCTAATTTGAAAAAATAATTAGATGTTTTGATTAACCTGATGGAACTAAGTGTTTGCAGTAGAAGCACCTAGTGTAAGTATATAAGTTTTAACTACATTGAGGACAGTACACTTTATGATTGCCATTTCTTTTGACAAAACCGATGCATTTAACCAGCCAATTCATACTAAATACAGACACAAAAAATAATGAATTAAAAAGTTATTGAATATCATGAGAAATGCATGCAAGACTAGAATTTTTCTATTATTTTGTTTGTTTAAAAAAATACTACAAAAATTAATCAAGAAACATGTTCAAGCATCATTCTCTTAATTACAATGAGCCTTTCTTCATTCAACACGAACTCAATTCAAATTAAAACTAAAAGTTAACAGATAAAACAGTTCGAGAAAAATATTTAATATATACTACGAAAAAACGGTAAAGTGGATTATATAAGTTTAAATTCAAGTCTAAATTAATTCTTCTTCTTCTTGAGGTCCGAAATCTTGTTCTCCTCAGTTCCACCAAGGTTCATTATGAGCAGTGTCCAATCCGTTAAACTTAACACCGTGATTCACGTCATACGACTTTTTCTCACTATAGCTCCTAGACGAAACAGGGATTCAATCAAATCTCTGCCGAATTGGGTCTCACCGACTAGACCAATTATAGCTGAAAACATCCCCTTCTAAATAATCATCAATTGCACGAATAACCCGTCGTAATACCCTTCTTAAAAACTCCTTGATTCCTCTCAGGATTTCCATTCTAATAAAACCAACAGAAAAAAAATGTACAATTAAATACATTTGCGAAATTGAAAACAAGTAAATTTTTGAACGTAAAATAACTGCCAATGCAGTACATGTTGCGAATTGAAACTATTAATCTGCAGAATTTCAATTAATTGAACATAAAATTTGATTCAAATTTTGTGCATGTGGAATTCAGTACACTTTTTATTGAAAAGTTATGCAGGTACGCGAAGAAGCACGCTTCTCAAATGTACCCAGAAAAGGAAAGGATGGGTAAGAAGGGAAGTTAGGATGGGAAGAGTTAGGAATGGATAAGTTAAAACAATTTATACATATTTTGCACAAGCCTTGTCGCAGGGTGACACCTTGCGTAAACATGAAGATAGAGATCACTCTTTACACAGAGTTACACACTATACTCGTTCCGAAGTAAGTACTTCGCGCTTCTAATCGGTTTCAGAGTTTAATCCAAATAATTCCTTCATATTCGCAAACGATATTTATATTAAAACTGCAGTATTTTAACTGTAAAATTATTGCCTTAACCCCAACACAGTAGTTGTGCTAAATAAAATTTACCAACTTAACTAACTTTAAACTCAGTTAAAAGTGCGAAATGTCTATTCGTCGTGTTGAATTTCATCTTCAGTATTCAAAATGGTGTCCCAGCCTTTCAAATCTTCATGCAAATTATGTTTCAAAAAATCAACGTCCATGTTGTTCCCAACCGTGCTCAACCTTGGAAAATTTTGTGCTTGTTCTTCCGAATTTTCCAACGCCAAGACATCAAAGCTGCACATGATCATCAAATGATTTGGGAACGGCCCTATATACACTTTCTGTCTCTGTATTAGATTTGATGACTTGTCAGGGTCAGACGCGTCCATCGTCCGATTAAATATGCCTTCCATTGTTGCACGTCTGTTGAATTTTTTTGAGTGAAAGAGTCTATCATACTTGTACAATTTGTTTTTTGACTCTCCACCAACAAAATAACCTAACGGCAATTGACTGAAAAAATTCAACATTGTTCAATTGCTTTATTCAAAGATTACAACTATTAGGATAATTTAATATCATATGGTAATTTAACAAAGCCACGTCCAACATGAGTAACCCATAAATCACTCATAGTGAATGAAACCCGGAAGTATTTATGGGAAACTTTTGTAACTATGTAGAGTCAATCCATGACAAATATGGTGATGCCTTGCCTATAATGAAAGTAATTTTAAAAATATTATTTTGTCCAGTATTTTTGCATTTGCTTTTACACTTCGGTATAGTAATATTCTGTTGTTCCATCATGATAGATTTTACCTCCCATTGGATATTCCACATTTGACTGTGATACATTAAATATTGTCAAGTTCATAAAATTTCACAATGAGTGGAAAAAAACTGACGGAAAGTTCATAGCGACTTGGAAGGAAAACAAGGCTTACTTGGGCTCACGACTGATTGATAAAACACATAGTGTCAATGTTACTGAGATTGGAGACATTGGTGTTTTTAAATACGTATCATTTTTAACTGCCTCCACTTCTGCCTCCAAATTCCTCCAAACTGCGTAAGTCGATTAAAAAATGAAACCATTTTTTACATTCGTATTTATGCGCCAAAGAAATAGCTGTATACTAAATTGAATTTTTATATACATGACGTAATGTTTAGGCGACATGTCGACCATGTGTCGGATGATGCTGCAGAAGACGCGTTTTGGAAAAATTTGACAAATAATCACTCAAGGTATATAGACGGTATTTCAGCAAATCCGATTTTAAAGCCTCAAGGATTGAATATGGCTTCCATGTGTTCAACTCTGGAGGAGAAACCGGTTCCTGGGGTCACACATCCCTTTGTCTACATAGAAGAGTGGGAATCGTTTTCTGGGCTCCATACCGGAGATCAGGATTTTTTTTCCGTGAATAAGTTAAAAGGAGGTACTCCAAAAATTTGGTAAACTTAGCTACTAATGATGTAACAATCGATGTTAATTCTTACTGTTTATTAAAGGTATGCAGTAGCTAAACAAAATACCGACAAATTAAAGGCAGCCCTTACTCTGATTCTTTTTGAGAAATATAAATTATGTCTCTCAAGTTTTTGAGAAGAAATAAATTTTTGTTTACCAAAGTGATTCAGCGCAGAAGGGAAATCGTCGTCACATTTCAAAGGGCGTACCATCAAGTTTATAACTCAAAACCAAACGTCGCAGTGGCTGTAAACTTTGCAACACCCAACTGGGTTGAAGACGGGATGGAAGCCTCTTGCGGTCTTTGCGACGAAAGGTGAGCAATATTTATACAAATTACTGTATATATTTTTTCACATTACCATTTAGTCACTTAACATTACCTATTTATTTGAGCATTTTATTACCAAGCCACTCTTTAAACTGGGTAAATATGTTCAAAAATACACGGAGAAAATGGCTTACAACTAAAGTTATTTTACATTTAAAATATTCCTTGAGAATTTATTTTATTTATATAATTATTTATTTTTATGAAAAAAAATTCTAAAAACAAAATGAATCAAACCCAGTATGTGCATGATTTGAATAATAATCGTTTACACTAGATTAAGTTATCTTCCATTCGTTTATCTCATTAGACAAAAAGATGTTAGGGTTCCATTTAAGGGTTGGCTCGTGGGAATGATGAGATTGGAACCCTTTGCATCAGCTGACGAAAATAGGAAAAAGCATGCGGTCCAACAAGAGAACCGAAGAGTCTAATCAAGAAACCTAATATTTAGACTGTCATCGATGACTGTGCAGAATTAAAGTAAAAAAAAACATGCAAACTTTACCTAGAACGTAGGAAAAGCAAGCTTCTCTATTTACTTCTTTTAGACGCCAATTTCTCCATGTCCGTTGTAATGTAAAATTCCTTTTTTTCTGATAATAAAATCCCTTTCAATGTCTGCCCAATTGACACGAGAGATAATAATGTCACACTCAAAGTGATCGACGACTTGTTCCAAAATAAAGGTGTTTAATTTAATTTGAGTCCTCCGCTCAAAACAATAATATACTTCTTGGGCAGAGTTCAGCCGCATCTCCTTTACAAAGTGGAGATGATTATGGGTACAATTTTTACATTGTGTGATGATAAGGGTTCCTGTAATTTGGAAATATATTAGTGTAAGTTCTAGTGTTAAATATAATTATGTATCTCATCATTGTGACAGAGCTCTAGTCCGATTATAGTGAAAGTAAAGATGATTTGGAATATTTTCCCTCCCATTTCCAACAACTAAACTAATTTACTGTGTCGACCTTCGAACAAATTGGTTCTCTTCTGTTGACTGATTAATTTTTGCAGTACACTTGTCAATTTAAGCAAAATTTGGGGTTTTAGTACGAGGCTATGTGCGTTTTATTTGCTGGTCAGATGCTGTCAGTTGCCTCTTCATTTTTACAAAATGCAGCGATCAAGGCGGAGGTCCTACATTTTTCGTCAGGAAGAACCATCAGAAGTGTCAAAAGCTGATTAGACTCAGGAAAACAACAAAGTGCTCAGCAGGATGCCGATTGCAAGATTTAAAGACCAGACAAGTGACGACGGATCAGACTGGGAGACACGTCCCCATAGCGACGCAGAGTACACTGATTCAGAAAGCATATTGTTGAAGAAAATTTGATCCCACTCTATAGGTACCTACCAAAAACACAATAGTAATGCTGAAGTGCACACTTGTGGGGTGGCAAAGTGCCCAGTGTTAAAATTCTTGAATGGGTACGGATCTTTGAGACGTCATTACGGTTTTGCTCGTAGAGAAATTTTCCTACGATAACGTGCAAAAAGGTGTCTCGGGAATCACGTAGTGCAGAAGGAGCCTTATTGCGTTGATGACTTGACCTCATCAGAGTCAAGCTCCGAAGAGGACGCAATATAGATTAACTTATTAAACTTTTAATATTTCATGGGGAAGAGAAAACGTTTAATATGTAAGAGGCGGAGGTTTCAAAATTCAAAAAAGGTAAGATATTAAGTTTCATATCATAATCATTAGTCTGTTGAAGTGACTGTTGTAGTGAGAAATTATTTTAAATTTTTCTAGTTTGGCTGTATATTTCGAGGATGTTTCTTTGTCACCATGCGATTTGGAAGGTCATATGGAGAGTCATCAGTGTCGCTGTGGCTATGAAAATCTGGATCTTGCTGGACATGTTTGCCCTCAGCAAGGCGCCGGAGCCATTTTGTGGAACTTTGGACTTTGGAAATTGTTTCCTACGATCCTGGCGGTACTTTTTGTATGATTGTTGATTTGTTTAACTCTACCAAGTCTGGTCTTGTAGACTTATTGAGACAGTGTATTAGAGTATATAGAGGCATTAGACTAAGTTTTCGACTAATTTGTGACCTCTACAAAATTCAACATGACATATGAGAAAGAGATTCTGCAGTTGGATGTCCCTGGACACTTTTAAGTCACGTAAACTATATTAAGGCCTCAATTACGCGTGGCGTTAGATTTCTAATTTTAGCACTAGATTTTTACTTGCAGAATGTATCTTCTTGGGTAGTGGATAAAATTAAAAAAATCGATGTTCACGTAGGAGAGTTGGTTCCTGTTTCGGCTGGTAATTTTGTAAATTTACCATTAGAATTAAAGGGGCGTCACGGGCTAGTTAACCTGAAGGCTCCTGATAATTATTGCTTCTTTTTATGTCTCATGTGCCATTTGTATTGTGAGAGTCTGATCGAAAAAGAGAGAAAGGAGAGGGAGAGTCACGGGATTATCTTAACTGGCTCAAAATTGAATCGATGGGTTCATAGAGAAAAACGATAAGTAAAAAAGTACATTGACAAATGGAGGGAATCAATTATAGAATTTTCAATGTTTACAAACGATTCAATAAATGGCATCGAGCTGGACACTATAGATCAGTTTGAGTGCAGAAACAAATTTTCAGTTAATATTTATGAGTTTGATAATAGAAACATTTCTTCTACAAGGAGAACTCGGAAAATATATCCGGGACATGTCGATCTTTTACACTTTAAAAGAGGGTCAGATAATAGTCTCGGGCACTTTTTTCTGATAAAAGATAAAAGCAGATTTTTCTCAAGTTTGAACCACGAAACACACATTTATTGTTCAATGTGTCATCATGGGTTTGTTTCACAACAACCACACGAGAAACATGTCACCGCATGCGGCTTAGGTGAAAATTTTACTCAAATTGAAAAGTTTCCACGAAAGATTANTCACGAGAAACATGTCACCGCATGCGGCTTAGGTGAAAATTTTACTCAAATTGAAAAGTTTCCACGAAAGATTATTATAAATTCGAAAACTACGCAATGACCCTCTTGAACCCTTTTTGTTTAAATGNAAAAGTTTCCACGAAAGATTATTATAAATTCGAAAACTACGCAATGACCCTCTTGAACCCTTTTTGTTTAAATGCTACTTTTCATTTTAAAGAATCAATTGAGAAAAATATATCATCAAATATAAATGCCAGTAAATTTGAATTGGGTACGATTGAGCCATATACATTTAGTNTTGAGAAAAATATATCATCAAATATAAATGCCAGTAAATTTGAATTGGGTACGATTGAGCCATATACATTTAGTTTATATTTGGTTATACCATCATGATTTACGCTGGCATTATATTTAATGTCATTCGTCCTTCATTCGAATGAAATGCAGTATGATTGATGAATTTTGCAACAAATTTTACAAAAATCTTAATTGTCAAGGTAAATTAGATACCAAAATTTGTTACAAAATTCATCAATCATACTGCATTTTATTCAAATGAAGGACGAATGACATTAAGCATAATGCCGGCGTTAGGCAAGACTGCTTTTTTAAAATTTATAAAGGAATCGACAGCGGCATCAAATTTGTTAAAAAATATTAGATATCGCTGAGGAAGTTTTACAATTTATTTCTGCAACAAACTTATATGTGTCGCCAGATACAGAGACTATGAGTTACCATACGCAACAGACATGTTGTGAAATTTGTCTCAAGCCACTCTTTGGACAAGATAAAACATATTACCATGGACATCTTTCTGGAAAATTTCTATATACGACATGTAATAAGTGCAATTTACAGACAAAATATCTGGAATACTTCAATGTATTTATAATGATAAGCATGGAACATAACATGTGCAAGATTATTGAACATGCTCAACAATCAAAAAAGTTTTTAAAATGGCCCCAATTTCCAACGCTCCCGGAAGAATGCTAGGGTTGAGAATCAACAACTCATTTAAGATAAAAAGCATTGAAAGTTTAGTTCCAGATTATAATTTTGAATCATTGTTACTGGATTCTTTAGATGGTAGCTGCTCTTTTTTATTTGTGCAAATATTTATGGGAAATGAGTTCTCACAACTACCGGAATTGGCGAAATATAGATTATATTTTCCTTCTTCTTTTACATTATCGGATTTGGCGCAAAAGTTTTGTGAAGATGGTCCTCTCAGCAAAGATGCCTTTCAAAGCAAGTTAATAAATTGTGATGAACAGTTCGACATCGGCTTCAAAGGTTATTTGGCATTTTCAAGCGCATTAAAATGCCTGCCTCCCCGAAAATTTCTAGAGCGTCTCCTCATGTTTAAAACTGCTTGTACAGCAGACTGTTTCGAGAGTTATAGAATTACATCATTTAAGAGTCACCAATTGGACTTGTCATATTCCTGGACAACAGGAAGTTATTCATTTGACTGCGCAATGTATCTTAGTAGATGTGAGGTCCAATATGTAAAAAAATATTCAAATGCAAAATCTTGTGGATAGAATGATTCGAGCTGGTGTGACTTTATTGGCCAGTAAGTTTGTTAAGACAAATTCATCACGCTTGTCTAGTTTTAAGCAAGATGAGGAGTGAGTGGAGTTCCTGTCAGCTGATATAATTGCTTCTTAAGGGTATATAATGATAACATATGGTATGCCTACTGGAGAACATTCTTGGATGACGGCAGAAGAAATTTTTAAATTTGATGTTACCAATCCAAATGACGAATGTGGGACGTTGGGATACATTTTCAAATGTTCTCTGAGACTAAAAAAGAAATGGGTCAAAAAGTGTCAGATTTTTCTGTATGGCCACACACGAAAAAACTTGTCTTGAACCCAAATGACAAAGAAAACTTGGAAATCCTTAAAAATAGGCAAATATTGTCGGTTATGGATAAAAGGATGAAGTATTTTATCAGTCAACCATTACATATTTACTAGGACACGGATACAAAATGGCAAAAGTGAAACGCGGTTTCAACTTCCGATTTGAGAAAATATTCAAAAATTACGTCAAAGACGCTTTGGAANTGGCAAAAGTGAAACGCGGTTTCAACTTCCGATTTGAGAAAATATTCAAAAATTACGTCAAAGACGCTTTGGAAAAAAAATACGAGTGAAACCTTGCTAATAAGAAAAACCGCGAAATTTTCTGTAAATATATTGAGTGGAAATGTCGTGTGAATCCGCTTCGATATGATTCCCAAGAATTTGTCTATTCCAGATCAAGGGCAAGAATATTGTTGTCTAGATCAAACATTTTGGACGNATATGATTCCCAAGAATTTGTCTATTCCAGATCAAGGGCAAGAATATTGTTGTCTAGATCAAACATTTTGGACGCCAATATCATTGGAGAAAACGAGTTGTTTTAGGATGAAGAGGTCTCAGCGAACGGATAGAATATTCCGAATGATTGGAACCGTCATACTAGAATTATCCAAACTACATCTCTACAATGCCTATGACAGTATTAAATCTGTTTGGGGAGAGAATGAAAGTAGTTCTTGTAAACACAGATTAACTAATGGCCACGTAGATGACCCCGATCACACATACATCCAAGATGTTTTTTCTATTTCCAATTTGTTTGATTTACCAATCTGTCTCAAGGCCACCCACTTTGGTCAGAAGAAAACAAAAATATTCCGAAGAAACTTCGAATCACCCATGCGTTTGTAGATGAGTTCATTGGGGTGAGAGCAAATCAATATATGATAAGGGTTTTNAAACTTCGAATCACCCATGCGTTTGTAGATGAGTTCATTGGGGTGAGAGCAAATCAATATATGATAAGGGTTTTTGACGGAATCAGGAGGTTTGGTATCAAAGATGAAATGTGCCGGTCTGCCCACCGGAATAAAAAAGAGAAGTTTGAGTTATGATCAATATAAGCGGCCCGTGTTGGATTCAACAGANGGTCTGCCCACCGGAATAAAAAAGAGAAGTTTGAGTTATGATCAATATAAGCGGCCCGTGTTGGATTCAACAGATTTTCATGTGTCGTATTCTATTGTAAAAGTAAGTAATGATATAATTTTCATTGAGGAAAAACATAGATTGGCAATTGGAAGAGACTATAGTAGATCATGGGTTTCGCCGACTCTCAGCTTCTCCATCGGACATCCAATTGAAATTAGGAATCAGTAAATTTAATTGTCCGTGAAACTTTAATTAATATTTTTTGTTTGCTGTGGAGTTGTAAAGTACTCTAATAAAAGAAATAAGATTCCTTTCAGTTATTTTCCCTCCCTTTCTTTCGATCAGTGTTAACTATAGAAACTATTACAAAAATAAAAAGTTAATGTATATTCCGTTGTATGTCGTAATTAATTTCTTACAGCATTTATTGTAATTATTGAAGCAAATAAAAATATTTAATCTAACTACATAATCTGGGTTTACATGCTTGACATTGTTGATTTTTAACACCTCTATACGGGATACAGAAACAAAGGTTATCATAAAATGACTCAACTAATTGGTCATTGTGCCTTTGACTAGGATAACTAAAATCTGACTTAATAATTGCAGACAACTTTCTTCCCTGTAATTTATTGTAGAAAAAGTATATATAATATTTTTCATAATATAATATTGTCTGACTGAAGTATAATTTGGTTGAAGTTAAACTTTGCTTTGTTTCTTATAGTTGGATTATCTAATCTATAGTAAGTTGGACTTTTCCAATACGAATCAATAAATTCAATTAAACTATTTTCCAAACGTAAGTAAAGTACCCAATTTTGCGCTGGCACGTTCTTTGGATCCGTATTCTGGACAGCAACGGTAGGTTGATTAAATTTTACAATGGAAATTTCTCCATTAGCAATTATGTGACACTTGACGTGGATGTTAAGTTTTTGGGTGGTGTGAGTCATTGCAGCAAGAATTGTTTCTCCATCCATACTCACATCAGACTACCCTATCAATTTAGAAAGGACAATAGCGGTTTTAATCAGCACACACGAACCCAAATTAATTATAGTTCTGCTCGACTTATTTTTATTAGTTTCCAAACTGACTAACCTATGAAAACATTACGATGCCCGCCAATTTCAATTAGATATTGAAAAACTGCAAGAGAAATGCAATGAAGTGGGGTTGTTGTTGCTGCCTGAAACTTCAACTCCATCCCAAAATGATTAATGTAACAAAGAAAAGTCAATAAACAGTGGTAATAGATTTAACTTAACCCTCATTGTCTCCATTTTATGAGGCTGGAATTCTGATCCCTCTGGTACTGGAAGAAAATGAAAAATATAAAAGGTGAATCCCTTTGTGTAATTTTTTTTTGAAATTGAGTTCCCTGTTGAATTTTCCCCAACTGCGTCAGCCAGGGTTTCGAATGCTAATTGGAATAAATCAGAGTCGTAGTTGACTGGGATTGACTTGTAGACAAGACCCTTCTGATCCATTTTGAGAATATGTGAAGAGAGTCCATGAGGTTGAAAATTTAATGGGTGTTTATCGAGTGCCCCATTAAACCGTGTTGATTTAATTAACCCAAAAATTGCAAATAATGGCATTCTTCCATTTTATAAAGTGTGTTAGAAAATTCTGGTAACCCGTTGGAATTTGTGAACTTCTAATTTGGATTACACGAATCAGATATTGTGCTTTTGGTCCTTTTGCAAAAAGTGAAAGATTCCAGTTTTTGTTGTGACAGAAGACTCCAGAGCAAATTCAGGGAGAGCCCTAATCAATCTCATCTCTATGGCACATCTATTGGGAAGATAGCACTTTTTGAATAAACACAGGTGACTGAATCTTCCCAATGGCGTCAAATGTTTAGGAGGGTTTTGCTAGTTCGTATCGCGATTTGAATCTAGGATTNGACTGAATCTTCCCAATGGCGTCAAATGTTTAGGAGGGTTTTGCTAGTTCGTATCGCGATTTGAATCTAGGATTCAAATACATCAAATTCATCATAGACTGAGTCAGAATAGCAAATTCGCAAATAGCGAGCATAAGGATGTTTCTTGTTGANTACATCAAATTCATCATAGACTGAGTCAGAATAGCAAATTCGCAAATAGCGAGCATAAGGATGTTTCTTGTTGAGCTATTGTTGCAGTAAGAATCTTGGAAACGACTGTCTTGTAAGGACTTAGTCCTAGATCATCAGACACTGGTATTCTATTGATAGTGACGATTACATTGGAAAAAGCAGTATAAAAAAACCAACTCCGAGGAGCCACTTTATCGGTATTCTGCATTGCACTTCGATCATTATTGAGAATCCGTGCTTTAAAATTCATGTAACTATCATATAGACTATAATACTGACTAGGAGAAGCAGGAATATTGAAAACAATGGGATTGTAAAAATCTTTAACTGTTGTAGCGCTGGTAAACTAAATAAAAGCTGAACTCTGAAGGCTGACATTTGTAAAGGGAAGACTAAACAAATCCAATTCACTTTTAAAACTCGGCTTAGAATTGGAATAAATTGCTTGATTTTTAGACTCCATGATTATTTGAGTTCAGAAGGCCGTTTTTGTCTTTTGCACTTCTTCCTCAACGTTTTTTTAGTGACTGACTTGCCTCCGAATCTTCTCCTCCGCTTTTTACCACCAGATTAAGACTTTCCGGTTCCTTTCTGTTTTTTTTGGTCTCCCTTGCTTTTNCTTCTCCTCCGCTTTTTACCACCAGATTAAGACTTTCCGGTTCCTTTCTGTTTTTTTTGGTCTCCCTTGCTTTTGAAAACGTCCACCAGCTTTTTGTGTTTTTCGACGTCCACTTCATTTTTGAATCTTTCTACTGAATTTGACGGATTTCCCACTCTCGGTGGCCGCCAAAGGAANTCGACGTCCACTTCATTTTTGAATCTTTCTACTGAATTTGACGGATTTCCCACTCTCGGTGGCCGCCAAAGGAATTTGATAAGAAAAATCAAGTGGAGAAATTCCTACAGTCGATGTTGTTCTCCTCCGAAGTTGATTATCATATACTCCTACTGCTTCGTTTTGGTGTAATGTATTCTCGGTTGCCTCACTTTTCGGTGATTCCAACTCAGAAGATTCACGGCTACAAGTCAATTTTGTCATGACAATAAACAAAAGTTTATGAAATTTTGTATCAACACGCTTTGACAAGGCTTAATTTATACTGAATTGATTAAATTTTTTCACCTACTTTAAATATGACTTCTATTGTGCAAAATTAAAATTGTATTTGATTCTGGCATTAATGTCAATTCGTTCCCATGTGCGTCGATGAGTAAAATGTCAATATTTCTGATTGCATAGTCAGATCGAAGTGAAATATATTGTGGTTGCTCTGTTTTGTGATAAAAAATTCCAGGATTATAGGACAATGGAAACTCCCTCAACCGAGGTAGTAGATTTCCATTATATGGTTGAGGTTGGATTATACTTGGTACAACGATTGTATAGTCAGACGTAATCCCTAAATCAATATCTGGATAAGATGGAAACTCTTGATAAACCTGTTCAAACCATGTCGCTTGAGGAACTCCAAATAATTTTTCCAAGAATGAAGAGAGTTTTACTGCTAATCTTCCGCGACCAGAATATGAATATTCGAATACTTCACCTTGGTACATAAATTCACACTCATATTTAAGAAGAAAATGATTAATTTCGGATACAAGATGAAAAACTGTTTTGACTAGAGGCTCAGCCACGACGACGTCTTTTGATTCATCTTTGAAGAATCTTATCTCGAGATTTTCATTAATGTCAATTAAATTATAAAGTTCCGGTGACCAAACTAAAGCCGCTTTGTATCCTTCTCGAATTGAATGTGTTTTCAGTAAACCCCATTGCATTTGCATAAGATGAAGAGATTTTGACTCTTGTATCTGGTATATCATTTACCTTAATTAAATATTCCTTTCTGTCATGAGTGACAAGAGTGTTTATATGAAACTTGATAAACATGGATTTCAATCTTTTATTGATGTCTTCGACTAAATGTAGGAGCCCAAGTAAATTTTTGTTGAAAAAGTGTTCGCTCCTATATTTTATTACTGTAGTTATCGTCCTATCCTCTGTGGTGACGAAAGATGTTTCTTTTTTTCTTTTGATCAGGACAAACATATAAATCACAAAGTGCCATTTGAAGTGGCTGACGCTCATTCCAGTTGGCAATTGAATTTGGTTGGCAATTTGGCAATTGAATAATTTGAAAA
Source organism: Holacanthella duospinosa (assembly GCA_002738285.1). Lineage (NCBI taxonomy): Eukaryota > Metazoa > Arthropoda > Collembola > Poduromorpha > Neanuridae > Holacanthella > Holacanthella duospinosa. The sequence continues at coordinate 85,982 of NIPM01000416.1, read as the reverse complement.
CCGTGTCGCAGTATTTAGAGGGAAAAACTCTTTGGACGCAGTACTCGACACTGAGATAAGTTGACCCTGGGTTCAGAGAAAATTTAATTTGAGGCAACGTTTTCTTTGGAGGTCCGACAGATTGTAATTCATGTTTGTAAAATGACCCTACTTTTGAAGATTTGATTTTATAGGTTGAATATGTCAACGCTAATTAACAATTTGATAATTTATTACCCTGTATTCTATCGTTCTGAGAATTCCTTAAAAACTAAAAGTTGACGGGTATGCTCTGGATTGCTCAATCAATAAAAAATCTGTAGATGAGAAAATTTTGCATTCAAATAAAATTCGTTTCTGACAATTGAAGGTTAGCAACTTACCTCGGAACTCCAAGTCTGAATTGCTGAAATTTTTTGAANAAATTCGTTTCTGACAATTGAAGGTTAGCAACTTACCTCGGAACTCCAAGTCTGAATTGCTGAAATTTTTTGAAACGTTAGTTTCCGATATGAAATTCGCACTGGCTCGTCGACTTGAAAACGCGGTGGGTTTTTTTTGTTGGAGAATTTTACCAAAAAGGTTGTTAAAAACCTGATCAGAATTTTTTTTGTGACGGCGCGAGNGTTTTTTTTGTTGGAGAATTTTACCAAAAAGGTTGTTAAAAACCTGATCAGAATTTTTTTTGTGACGGCGCGAGGAGCGAATCCTGTGCTTGAATGGACCGTGCTATTGTACGTATCCACAAAGCTAGACCATACGATTTTAAAGTCGGTAGATTTCCTTCTTGTTGTATACCTTGCAATCATACGACGAAATTTTACAATGACTTTTTCCGCCATACTGAAGTAGAGAAACAAATGTTTTTGGCACGCTGTACAATTGACTATATACCCAAGTTTGTTACCTTGATTGTTGAATTTAAACTTATAAGACGAGTATTGTTTTGGGACAGTAAGTGCTGAAATAATTTATTGTAAAGTTCTTTTCCAAGATCTGCAAGCAAAAATTTTGGAGGCACAACTTTTTTTTTTGTTACTTTTAGGATTTTTTTGTACCCCTTTACTACTTCTTGTGCAAATTTATTTTTCAAAAATGCATTCCACAAACTTAAACAGAGTGAAAATATTTTTAAGGTTGCTTTTTTTTTGCGGCTTCATTGTTTGAATTTTTCAAACCTAGAAAAGTTATCAATAATGATCATATTGAATTTGATTTTTGTATTTTGGAGATTGGAGGCGGCCATGAGATCGATCCTCGGGGTATCGATTGGTAAGAAATAAAAAATGCCCTTGTCACCCTTCGAGAGTAACGCCGAGGAACACGTTTATAGAGGCTATAGCTGTCTAGTTGTTGCAAAACCCTTCTAATATCTTCAATGTTTCGAAACGTTATTGCCTTTACAAAAGCAGGAAGACCGCTATAACTTCCGATGCCTTTTGGGTTTGTGATTAACTGATTGGATATATCTTATGACACCTACTAAATAGTAAACGGGTTTAAGAAATTGTGAGTTTCAAAGGTTCAAGCGTCAGTTTCTATTTTGTCTGTAACCGTGTTGGGTATAATTGAACTGATTAGTTAGTATGGGCTTTTGTGTAATTTCGGCTCATCGATCCAGAAGCGGAACAATAATTGAGGCAGTCCGCCCAAGAGGGGCCTATCTCAGAGTAAACAAACGACTTTTTCTCATAGTTACGAATTTTTGACAAAATTCACCANGGCCTATCTCAGAGTAAACAAACGACTTTTTCTCATAGTTACGAATTTTTGACAAAATTCACCAACTGTCGGAATATTTAATACTAAACACCAAGTTTGCAAAGTTAGTTAGAATTTTATTTTATTACTACTACTTTTTCTCAAATTAAGAAGCAAAATTTGTGTTGCTGAACTTAAACTGGAGTATTAGTGCAGTACAGTGGTTATCACTGCGTATCATTTTCTCATTTCCTGAACCCAAGAATATGAGGATAAGAATATGAGGATAAGCCTGTCAAATTCAAATTATATTACTTTAAGATCAACTGANCTGAACTTAAACTGGAGTATTAGTGCAGTACAGTGGTTATCACTGCGTATCATTTTCTCATTTCCTGAACCCAAGAATATGAGGATAAGAATATGAGGATAAGCCTGTCAAATTCAAATTATATTACTTTAAGATCAACTGACACAACCGTCAACTGTCACTGCTTTTGTTTTTGNAGCCTGTCAAATTCAAATTATATTACTTTAAGATCAACTGACACAACCGTCAACTGTCACTGCTTTTGTTTTTGATTTCTAATCAATTAGTTTACGCAAATTTTTTAGTTTTTGTGGATATTTTAATCATTCAGTTTAAAATTATGGAGTTTTTCTTTAAACTAAGTTCAAATGACCTCCGAAAATTGAACGCACAGAAGAAAAGGTCGATCAATCCAACTCAGCACAAGCATCGCATGTTGAAGACACGAAGAGATTCTGGACAGGGATGGACTGAAGCACCGGGAACAGAAGCAGAAGTAGTACATCTAAAGATAAATGCACCACAAAATGTAAGCACTGATTAAACGATGTTACATTCTGTTAAGTATAATTTTACGTTCTAATTAGCTATCCGGAGATTCTATTACCATGTGGGAATTTCGCATGCATAACCAAACTTGTAACTTAGACCAGTCGAAAACGAAATCACCTTTCCATTCGAGAACGAAATTGAAATCGAAATTCAATTCTCCATACAAACCGAAACCGAAATCGAAATCTCCGTAAAATTCGAAATCAAAATCGAAAGCGAAATTCAACACTAGCCATTCGAAATCGAAACCGAAATCGAAATCCATAACTTTTTTAGGTCCTCGATATCAAAATCGAAATCGAAATTCAAAATCCCAAGGTGATTGAAATCGAAACCGAAATTCAAAGTCCCAAGGTTATCGAAATCGAAATCAAAATTCTTAATCGCCAGGTATCCAAATCCAAGTCGAAATCTAAATTTATATTCCACAAGTAGTGTTAAAAGGGTGCAGCTCCGTATCCGTACATTAACAGTATAATCTAATTATATAATTAACCCCATGCCCCGAAACGTGGATTTCAGTCATTATTTAAATTTAAAGCTTTTTCGGTTGAATCACCCAAATCACCCTGTGGGCAAGGTATAAGTTTTTTTTTTTCGCATAGAAATCCGTTTCAGGACTTTCTGAAGCGATTCTAAAAATCATTTGAAATAAAAAAATTTTCGAAAATTTTCTAAGTACAAAATTTGAAAAAAATTTTTTAAGTCCAAAATTTGGATTTTGGGATACACTACAACCCAAAAAATTTCTTCTAAAAAAGTTGCTCAGAATGAAAATCCTAACAAGTTTTCCATTTAACAATTTTCTGTGGTGACCCCTTCGTTAGGTCCAAAATTTTCGCAAAGTCCAAAATTTTTTTAAATTAAAAATTTTTGGTTTTGGGTGCCTGTTTAACAAAAAATGTCTATATAAAAGTTACTTAGAATGAAAAGCTNAATTAAAAATTTTTGGTTTTGGGTGCCTGTTTAACAAAAAATGTCTATATAAAAGTTACTTAGAATGAAAAGCTTAACAACTTTTCCATCTAACAATTTTCTGTAAGGTGACCCCGTCAGGTCAAACGTAAGGTAAACGTTTTTATTTTTGAAGAATTTTTTTCCCTTATTTTTTTACATAAGAATCCGTAACAGGATAATAATTCTAAAAATTAAAAAAAAAATTTTTTTTGTCGAAAATTTTTTAAGTACAAAATTAAAAAAAAATTTTTCCAAGTCAAAAATTTTGATTTTGGGTAGGGATATTGCGGATAGTATATCTGGCAGGTTTGCCGTATATCGGATATCCGGCGTTTTTTGATTGCCGGATATNCGGATATCCGGCGTTTTTTGATTGCCGGATATTGGATATCCGGCGCGGATATCCGACACGGATATCCTTGCTTAATCTCGCATTGCACATAATTTTTATTAAAACATGATGCGTTTTGACTTATTTCATGCGAACGTGCAGGGGTCAATTTTTAAACTCTAATACATATATACTCATATTAAATTTAATAAAATTATTGATTCATTTTTTAGGATTTCTGAAAAAAATTGTCTAGAAAATGATCCGCACGCATACCTATAAGTATCCGGTATTCGGCGCATAGTCTATCTGGCAGAGTTTTAGGCGCCGGCTATCCGGTTGCCGGCTATCCGCAATAGTGTTTTCCATGACTCAGACTCCGGAGTCATGACTCTGACTCTGACTCTCATAACTCTGACTCCCAGGGTTTTTGGGAGTCGGGAGTCNTCAGACTCCGGAGTCATGACTCTGACTCTGACTCTCATAACTCTGACTCCCAGGGTTTTTGGGAGTCGGGAGTCGGGAGTCATTTGATGACTCTGACTCCAAGGGTTTTGGGAGTCAGAGTCATGACTCTTTTGAAACATGCGCACATGGGCATATGGGACTATTTTTTAACAAAATTTACATGCAAATATTATTTCGATAGTTATTTTTACAAAGAAATATTTAAAAAAAGTTACGAATTGTTTATTTAACCTGATGAAAGTGGCTTTTTTAGTTTCTTGTAGTCCAGGAAACTTAGAAAATTAGCAAACTTAGAAACAAGAAAACTAAATGTATAAAAAAAAATTGAATTTCTGATCCGATTTTCCATTTTTGTATTATGTGACTCCGGAGTCGAGAGTCATGACTCTGACTCTGACTCAGAGTCGACTTCCAAAATTCAAGGAGTCAGAGTCATGACTACGAGTCGACTCCAAACAATTAGAGAGTCAGAGTCCTGACTCTCAGAGTCAATGACTCTGACTCCGGCCAAACTGGGAGTCATGGAGAACACTAATCCGCAACAAATCTAATTCGTATTGCAGGATATCGGATATCCGTGCCGGACATCTCTACCGAAAATCAAAATTTTGGACTTAGGAAAAAAAATTTCAAATTTTATACTTAAAAAATTTTTCGAAAAACCTTTTTTTTTCAAAAAAATTTCAGAATTGCTTCAGAATGTTTTGCCACGGATTCTTATGTAAAAAATAAGGAAAAAAATTCTTCAAAAAAAATCACCTTGTCCCCGGTATGGGTACTTTGGACGTTTACCTTATTTTTGACCTGAAGGGGTCACCTCAGAGAAAATTCTTAGATGGAAAGTTAAGCTTTTCATTTTAAGTAACTTTTATTTATTGTCGAAAAAGCACCCAAAACCAAAAAATTTTAATTTAAAAAAATTTTGGACTTTGAGAAAATTTTGAACTTATAAAATTTTCGAAAAAAAAAATTTTTTTTAACCTAATCAGAATCGCTTCAGAAGGACCTCCAACAAATTTCTATGCGAAAAAACAAAAAAAAAATTTTTTTTAACAGAAATTTTTACCTTACCCCTGCGTAAATGCATTGGAAGTTGACTTGACTTTTGACCTGACTTTTAAGAAAATTTTCGAAAAAAAAAANTACCCCTGCGTAAATGCATTGGAAGTTGACTTGACTTTTGACCTGACTTTTAAGAAAATTTTCGAAAAAAAAAAATTTTTTCTTTAAAAAAATTTCAGAATCGCTTCAGAATGTCCTGAAACAGATTTCTATGCGAAANAAAAAAAAAAATTTTTTCTTTAAAAAAATTTCAGAATCGCTTCAGAATGTCCTGAAACAGATTTCTATGCGAAAAAAGAACGAAAAAAACTTAGAAATTTTATACCTTGCCCCCGGTATGCGTGATTCAACCAGCAAGCCAATGGAATTTCGCTTTTTTCCGACATTATCATTAGACATTTGATCCAGTACATTAGCTTTTACATTAGCATTAACATGATAATTCAAACTGCAACCAAGTTCGGATGGAAGTTATCTTGGGAAAGATGATCAAAGGATCATGAAATTTTTATACAGACACTCATAAATAATAGACACACTGTCGCGTCTACCCAAAAATTTCATCAATTCAATTCTTGTGCAAGAAGTTACATGATGCAGTTAAGACAATAAGTACAACGACGGATTGTTAGTAACTTTAGTACTTTGTTTTATAATTTGAAATTGTAGTATTAGTTTTTGAAACCGACATATCTGAAAAAACTCAATATTAAAATTTGATTCCATGTATAAAATAATATTCCAAAGTAATCAAAAATTGTCATCATATTTGCCTTAGATTATGATTACTGATTACAGATTACTAGTTTATAATTATTAGTCCAAAATGTAATCATAATCATGATTAATAATCGATTACTCATATTTGACTGTAGTCAGTAATCTAATTACATTTTTGCTGTAATCAAACCTGCTGTCTGATAATCATTCCATGCCTGCCTAGATCTTATGTTAAGTTGTGTATAACTTCGTATAAAACGTAGTACTATTCATAGGATTAGCACGACTATTATGCCTTTACGTCACACCCACGTGACTGGCGATTGACACTGCTCAATGATTCCGGTTGCCTTATTTTCAGTAAGTGTAATATTAACATGACTTTAACCGTTTATAATGAAGTTATTGAGCAATAGGTTACTAAATGTGTATTATTGGAACGAATTAAGTAGTTCAAGGTTTGTACCAATTCATTGTTATAAATAATACGAGTAATGTTGTAGGTAAAGGTGTAACTATGTAAATATCTAAACATGTGAGTATGGTCCAAATACATCGTAAGAATCACATAATTTACCACATTGAACAATTAATTCCAAAATCATTTAGCTTTCGGATTGACAATCCATTTCCACCTGAATCTCTCGCCGGATTTAGACATTCGCTATCCATGGGATGAGCGTTGGCATGGCATCAGCCTAGGCTTATTACAGTATTTATACTTTGGCNTAGACATTCGCTATCCATGGGATGAGCGTTGGCATGGCATCAGCCTAGGCTTATTACAGTATTTATACTTTGGCTTAAGCAAAAGCCAATTTCCTCAAATGCTCGTAGTGCATTTTTCGTCTGGATAATTGAGTGCAGAAAATGTAAATAATTGAAAATTTTCGGCAATGGGAAGAGAGAACTTGAACTTTCTCCTTAAGTTAACTTTGCTTAATCAAATTCNTAATTGAAAATTTTCGGCAATGGGAAGAGAGAACTTGAACTTTCTCCTTAAGTTAACTTTGCTTAATCAAATTCAAAAGCGAGCAAAGAGAAATCAGAGGGTAACACAAGTTCGGCCTATCTTTTTGAATAAGAATGATACANAAATTCAAAAGCGAGCAAAGAGAAATCAGAGGGTAACACAAGTTCGGCCTATCTTTTTGAATAAGAATGATACAAGTGAAGTATTTTAGTACGATAGCTTGCTAATGACCCATTTTACCACAGAATTATTTTCGGTAAGTTAATTTTACACTAATTATTGTAGCTAATAACTGAAAGTACATGTTGTTTATATTCGATGAATGATATTCATAGAATGGATAAAANAAATTCAAAAGCGAGCAAAGAGAAATCAGAGGGTAACACAAGTTCGGCCTATCTTTTTGAATAAGAATGATACAGGTGAAGTATTTTAGTACGATAGCTTGCTAATGACCCATTTTACCACAGAATTATTTTCGGTAAGTTAATTTTACACTATAATTATTGTAGCTAATAACTGAAAGTACATGTTGTTTATATTCGATGAATGATATTCATAGAATGGATAAAAGAACCTTTGGTGAGATTCTTAACAAAGTACACAGTGTTATTTAAGTAAGTTTGGTTGTTAGGGCATAAGAGTGACATAGCTTGGGTTGGTGGTGATGCCATCAAGCACATTACTTTAGAACTAAAATTTTTGCACAGAAATAGCGCGGCTAACAAATCTAACGGTTACTGATTTTCTTATAATAAGTTTAAAAAAAAAATTGGAGGACAGAATCAAGTAAGAATTAGAAATAAATATTACAAGTATTATTTCAAATGAATTTTTTTTTTTTTTTTTTTTTTTAAATACAAACTTGATTTTATTTTCCTAATGCAAATATAAAAAGAAATTAATATTAAAAGAACAGAAGTGGATCTATTGAAAAGCAAGTCATAGATAGAAAATTTCTTCCAAATGCTTTCCTTTTGGAAGAGTGCCCAAAATGGAAGTGGGCAAAGGAGCAACTTTAGCTAGACTTATTCGCTGAATCAGAAACGATGTAGAACGAGGTTCTCCGGAAGCGATGTGAATGTAATTGCCAATTTTCTTAATCAAGTTCAGACCTTTGGGTCCCCATACTCCGTTTGACTCGACAGCGATAGGAACGAAAGTGAATTTATTCTCTGGCAGAAAGTTGTATTTTTTAATCTTCCTCTCTTCAGCAATGATAGCGGCAGCACCAGGGTCTTGTTTGGTGTATGAGATGTATGAATGGGCGAATGTATCCACACAAGTGAAGTCCCAAACCAATGGTTTTCCTCTAGACCAGGGGACGAGTGTCATTCCATCTGGGTGTTTTCCGTCTTGTCTTGAAAGACCTGGAGGTTCTCTAATGCTTGGAAATCCGGCTGAACGAAGGGATCTGAGGATGATGTCGTTTATCCCGTCGTGTCTTGCCAATCTTCCAGAGGCTTTCTTGCATGAAAGACCATGACGACCTGTTTCTTCAACTTCTAAACCACAAGAACAAAAGTGAGCAGAACAAATTAAAGAGCCAAGGCGTATCGCGCAAGAAATTCTAAAAACTTCATCAGAAAGAAGGGTTCCAAGTTGGGGGGAGGGTAATGACTCTAACCAAGCGCCGGCTTCTTGATTGGTAGAGGAAAGAATTCGCGCTAGGTCTTCATCTGAGGAGCATGTAGAATGGATAAAGTGGAAGTGATTTTTAGATTGAGGTTCTTCCCAAGTTTTCTGGAATTTTCTTAAAGGACATTCAGGNCTGGAGGTTCTCTAATGCTTGGAAATCCGGCTGAACGAAGGGATCTGAGGATGATGTCGTTTATCCCGTCGTGTTTTGCCAATCTTCCAGAGGCTTTCTTGCATGAAAGACCATGACGACCTGTTTCTTCAACTTCTAAACCACAAGAACAAAAGTGAGCAGAACAAATTAAAGAGCCAAGGCGTATCGCGCAAGAAATTCTAAAAACTTCATCAGAAAGAAGGGTTCCAAGTTGGGGGGAGGGTAATGACTCTAACCAAGCGCCGGCTTCTTGATTGGTAGAGGAAAGAATTCGCGCTAGGTCTTCATCTGAGGAGCATGTAGAAAGGATAAAGTGGAAGTGATTTTTAGATTGAGGTTCTTCCCAAGTTTTCTGGAATTTTCTTAAAGGACATTCAGGGAGATTCTCAGAGTATTTTAAGGTCCAAAGGTTTTCTGCAGTCTTCACAGAAGGGTCGATTTGAAAATTGTTAGCGGGCAAGGCAGACACTAAAGGTTCAGCACTGTTGAATGACGAGAGAAAGCACGGAATCGCCATGTCAACTGCGTGTTTGATCCCAAAACCGCCTTGTCTGATAGGGAGTGATGATTGAATCCAAGCTTGATCTGAGAGATTTGAGTTAATTATGTTTTCAAGAATAATCTTCAGCATATCATCGTATAAAGTAAGGCTCTCAACTTCTTTCCAAGTTGGGGAGCTTCGGAGAAAAAAGATTAAACGCGGAATGGCAATGGATTTTTGAAGAAGGAAAAAAGCAGAATGTTTGGAGATGTTCCAATGACGTTCTCCAAAAGTTTTGAGTGCATCAGCTTTTTGTTGTAGGCAATCTCGAATCGCTTCGTTTGAAATTGGTGTTCCAAGAAGAGAAGCTTTAGATAATTCCATCATTTGAATTCCCGGAACTATTAGTTCAAGATAAGAGATGATATTTTTCAGTTCCCTCCCTTCACAATTTCCAAGAATGGTGGCTTCACATTTAGAAAAATTTGGGGATAATCCAACTTCTTTTGCTAAGTGAAAAATTTTCTCTAAATCTTCAAAAACTTTGGTTGGAGAATCAGCGATGGTGCAATCATCTAAATACCAGACATTAAATTCGGAGGCAATTTGTTCAATTATGAGTTGGACGACGAGACAAAAAAGAACAGGTCCGAGCGGATCTCCTTGCTGAACTCCTCGATCGGAGAGAATGGATGTTTCTCCATAAAAGATTTCACTTGGAAGACGATAGCATTGATGAACAAAGTTATATATTGCGTGAAGTCTGATCTTTACTCTCTCCAAGAGCGTATCTCTTCTGATTTCGTTGAAAGCATTCTTAAAATCTATTTTGACAAAGATTTTGACAGAATCATGGAGATTGGTGAAATAAGTTCTAGCTGCATGAGCTCCGGCTTCTGCACCACCTTGGACACCTACTCCAAGTTGATTGGGAAGGAAGTCTTGAGAGAGGGAACCAGAAAAACGCTTGGTTATAATTTTAGCTGCTAGTCTTCTCCAAGTATTTCCTATCACGATTGGACGAATGCCTCCAGTCTTTTTCATGAGTGCAGTTAAGGATCCTCCGTAAAGAATTGGACGAACGCATTCAGGAACTTTACCAGAAAGCATCAATGTTAACAGTTTCTTTATTGATTCTAATAAATATTTTGAGTTGGCTGCTGTTTGACTAATTAAGTCCTTGAGAATTTGTGGACGAAGACCATCTAAACCTGCAGCTGAACCGGGTTTGAAGGAGGAAATAGCTTTCAAAATATCAGGTTCTTCGAGAATAAAAAGAGGGTTTAGAAAGTCAGAATCGTCAGGAAAATTAGTGGGAGTTGGATGAGGTGGATGCTTGCTTCTTAAAGCTGATAGAGTTTCTGGACAGTCTGGAGCGATAGTGTCATCGGATGTGATTAGACGAATGGCTCCAGATATGTCTCCATCGCCAAGTTTGGCTTCAACTTTTCTCCAAATTTTTGATGGAGAATATTCTATATCTGTCATTTTTTGAAATGAATTGTTTTCAAAAAACAAAAAACATTATTTTGAATTTGCTAAATAAAGGATAAGTGTGTATATTAAATTCCAATTAGTAGTGTCCGCCGGCGCATACTTCTAAACTTCTCAGCCTAGTTGGCATTTTTTAAAGTTTGAATGGAGAAAGTAAATTGTGGTATATAAATAACTCACTGTACAATCTGATATCGCACATGCCCAGACTCATTGTCGTCCTATTTCACCTCTTGAAAAATTGGGAATTACACTCAGGTAAATACGATTTCAAAGTATGCTTATTTTTACGTGAAATATAGCAAACAATATTTAAAGGTATGGTTATTTGTAGGTTGGGGTATACATTTGGGGGGTGTTGAAAAATTTCTTTTTACAAAAAATTTTTTGTTCTGGATTTTTGCATTTCTTCACGAATCATGACATTTGCAGATTTTCTAAACTGTTTTCAAAAAAAAAATTTTCAAAATTAAAAAAAAAAAAAAATTTAGTAAAAAATAAGTAAGTTTAGTAAAGTAAGGTTGACCGAACGCCTTACCACAACTAAAACATTAAACTTCTTCAGATGTGGAAATCCCTGTTTCTGGTTCACTTTCACTGCCGATGATGATTAGATAAGCTTATACAGCTTAGTTCATTTATCAATTGGTTAATACGGTTGGATTCTACCAAAGAGGCAGCAGTAAATTTTTCTAAGTTTTTCTCCATAAGGGTAAGTACAAAAATGTTTTTCTAATTAAAAAGGTTTTTTCAAGTCCTGTATGACCCGGTAAAATGACCTAAACAAAAGTTGTGCAGCATGTTAAGCTGAGTATCTTTTCTCTGATATATTTTTCCTGAAATGACCCATCGAGGTCACAGGTCAAGTAACTTGTTCCCAATGGGAACCCAACTCTAGTAGGTAAGCATTACTTTTTTTTAATTTAGTTTGACCTTGACTTGTGACCTCGATGGATCATCACAGAAAAAAATTTCACACAGTTACTCAAATTTAACATTCTAAACAACTTTTATTTAGGTCATTTCATCACTTGTGAGAGACCAGAGGTTTGACCTTAACCTGTGACCTCGATGGGTCATTACAGGAAAAGACATGTCAGGGAAAAGTTACTTAGTTTAACATTCTGAACTTCTATTAGTGTTAATTTATTGTTGATAGGAACCGGAGTTTGACCTTGACCTGTGACCTCGATGAACCATCACAGAAAAAATCACCATAGGGAAATATTACTCAGCTTAACATGCTGCACAACTTTTGTTTAGGTCATTTTACCGGGTCATACAGGACTTGAAAAAATGTTTTTAATTACAAAAACATTTTTGTACTTGCCCTTATGGAGAAAAACTTAGAAAAAATTTACTGCTGCCCCTTTGGTTGAATTCAACCGTATTAACCAATTGGTGGGTGAACTATCCTGTGTAAACTATTTACTTATCATCCTCGGCAGTGAAAGTGAACCAGAAACAAAATTTCCACATCTGAAGAAGTTTAATGTTTTAGTTGTGGTAAGGAGTTCGGTCAACCAAACAAGTTTTTTAGTCGGTCCGTGAAAATTTACGCACACGCAACGTAAAGTTTAGTTGGTTCTATAATAATTACAGATTTCTAGCAACAGGAAACTCAAATTTCCATCGTAATATGCTACAGGGTATCTCCTTCATCTGTGTCGAACATATTGAGAGAAACTATTTGTGCTATTATCGAACACATGGGTCCTGAATTTCAACTAAAGCCGACGGAAAAAATTTGAAGAAAAAACAGAGGGTTTTCGAAATCGCTAGAATTTTCCAAACGCGTGTGGTTTTATAGATGGGAAGCACATCTGTATTCAGGCTCCTGCTTTATCATCGTCGACACATGACAACTACAAAAGTTTTCTCTCAATTGTCTTGCTCGCAGTCACTGGGCCAGATTATAATTTCACTTTTGTTGACATTAAAGCGGCGGGTTCCCAGTCAGACGGTGGAGTGTTGGGTAGATCTAGTCTAGGGCGAATGTTGGGAGAAACGGCACTAGCACTGCCGCTTTTGAAAAAGGTTGGGAATCGAGAGCTTCCTCACGTATTTCTGGGAGACGATGCGTTTCCGATCGAACGCAATCTCATGAAACCATTTCCGGGGAAGTTTTTGACAAAAAAGAAACGTATATATAATTACCGTCAGTCTCGGGGACGCATAGTTGTCGAAAACTCTTTCGGAAAACTAGCATCCCGATGGAGAATCATCCACTCTACCATCGTTCGTGATTTGGAATTTACGAAAATGATAGTGAAGTCGATCATTATCCTCCACAACTTTCTCATTTCGACAAAAGATTTCAATACGATTACAGCTGACGCCGTTGCAGAAGGTAAAATGACCCCAGGGAATTGTAGAGAAGAACCGCAATTACTCTCGATGAGTCAACAAGGAAGAAACAACCATACCTTTGAAGCCACTCAAGTCAGAGAATATTTCTGTTCATACTTTAATAATGAAGGTTCAGTTGAATTGTAGAATTCCAGAGTTTAAATCATTTTAATTGTTAACTAAAATAAATTAGTGATTCATTATTTTAATTTCAAAATGTACCGAACGATTCACTATTTTCTCAGGCAAAGTTTAAAATGTACCCATTGAATTATTAGCGTTTAGTCTAAAGCTATGAAGTGTACTGAAGTGGAATCTATTATGACTTGCAAATTAATTATTTAATGAATTTGGCTTTTTTGTTGTTTCTTAACAAGTTAGATGTAATTATTTAGATTTGGCATCAAATTCAACCCAGGAAGCGGTAGGATTTCAATTTGGAAAATTAAAAAATTCTTTGACAACAAACGAACACAAAAACCAGAAGAATAACATGCGGGTTTTTCCATTACAATGGTAGCTATAAAGGTTTAGTGGAGTCGTGATGGTGTTGGTCTGATAGGTCGCAGGACATAGGTTCGATTTCCACCTTCCAGACATCATTTTATTCATAGCATTTTTATATACTAGTGAAAAATTTACCAAGAGTTTAATTTACTTGTGTCCATGAACATGAGTTAAATATTTTTGGCGAAATTGCACAAAAGTTTCTCACTTATAGGAGAGGGAAACTATTAAAAACTTGGAGTCACTTAAAAATTGTGTTTGTAAAGTTCCATCCTGTTCTCATAACAATGTGAATAAGGAATTTTAGTTTAAAACAAAACAGTTACTTTATACATTTAGCAGTTTTTGAAAAGAATTTAATTTTGCATTTTCTGATCTTACGTTCCATCGATATAAAGTATGATACCGATATAGCTTTATAAATTTCACAGCGCGCACTAAGTGAAATTGATGTCTTTCGTGTAAATAAACTGTAATTTAAAGGCAAATATTTACTAAAACACGCGCGCATATGCTAACGTAAATCGTAAGAAATGTTATAGTAATAATCACATAACCTTTACGGAAAAATTACGAAAGAAACCAACTGTAATTATTCTGTAACAAATGTTTATAATATTGCTGCAAATATTACATTTTGCATTTACACTCAGAAAATTTACATTAGATTTATGTTGGATTAGTAAATTTTATATAATATGTACATTGCTGGTTGATCGGGTAAATCCAATATCAGTTGCAATTAATTTACTACAGATTATGCGCCAAGAATTCTCAAATTATGGAGATGCGGAAGTAAGCAAATTTGATGCTGCTGTTGCTGTAAAATTGTACGAGCATTTTCTGAAAATTATGAATGATTTTGTTTTTCGTAATGTTGATGAGTTACTCACAATTGAGTTGTTGAGTTAGTGAGTTGAAGGTAAAATTTTTTTGTAAATATACGAATCTATCACAATTAATCTCAAAAACTGAAATGATTTTTTCGTAAAAAATCTGGTAGTTGCTGATGATGACAATTGAGTGAAAATGATGACGATGAAATAGACCATCGAGAAGTTCTTTTATCAACGAAAAAACGAATTTTGGAAATTCATTCAACTCATCCTGGCTATAAAATTACTTCACTTCGTGCAAATGGCTGCAGTGCATTGAAATCAATGCGACAATTGGATGTCTGAAAAGAACAAGTAGGTCGTTGAGGAACAAAGCGAGATAAATTAAAAGAAATTTGGCAATTTGTGTACCAGCGGTTCAATAAGTCCCGAGCTGCCTGTAAGGTTATCAAAACGTTGAACTTACAGCAATGGGAGATGAATAAGGCATAGAAATTAGAGCTAACTATTTCAAGGCAAGTCAAGGATGGGCTGAAAGATTTAAATCTTCCAACAAAATGACTTGGAGGAAAGTAAGTCGCTTGGTGAACAAGCATGAGCTTTTCAAATTTGAAGAAATTATGAAGCGTGCTGAAACATTCAGATGCGAAACAAAATCTAGAATGCAAAACTATCCTCCTTATGCTATTATTAACACTGACCAATGCGGTTTCGCTTACAAACTCGTTTCGAATCGCACATTAACTCACGTTGGAGAGAAAAAAGTACATGGGTTTGCACAGTCACCAAAAAACCTTCTTACCCACTCTTGCACAGTCCAATACACTATTAGCGCCGCATGGACTGTGGTTGGCATCGCTATGGTTTGCTTACGAGAAACCTCAGGGAGGCTAGGACCAAAGGTAGAGAATGGACTCTGGACGGCTAGTGCTCCGAATCTAACAATAACATGTAGTCGCTCAGGAAAACATTCGACATCTCTAGTAGTCTGAATCAATCAACAAATAATAGCCAAGGAAATGAAAGAAGATTTCCTCTACTGTTGCTGCCAATATATGGACAGCCAGTTTTCTGTTTTAGGATATATCTGTTTACTTTTTTTTTTGAGCTATATCCCATGGTAACACAATTTTTCACCCACTTTCACAACTCACGGTTATGAAGCTTCAGCCCGTCTGATAGTGATGTTATTCTTGCACGTGATTTCCTTTGTCGACGGTTTTGTGACTTTTTTCGCAAGATTTTTTTAATACACTGCACACATGACTGACAGATTTCGTAAAGCTAACAACACTAACATCAACCATAACCCAAACTTAGCCCAACCCAACATCATACTAGCATTTTAGTTCTGCGTATACTTCATCACCTAATGATAACCGCTGAGTAGCCTGACATTTGTTCATAATATTTTGGTAGAATTTATACTCTAGCGAGAATTGCTGTTGGCTATTGGTCTTTAATCTGTGTGCGTGCAAAAATTTAACATTTTTTCTGAGTTTGATGTTTCGTATTACATTTGATTTAATTGCAACAAAACGTTACAATTGAGGGAGGCGAGGTATTTCAATCACCTCTCCAGGCTGAGAGGTTATTGAAATGTTTCAAACTTTAGTATACTAGCATAGGAAATTATGCAGTTAAGTTTCAAAACTTGGTTTTAAACAAACTTTAAATATAAGTTTTTTCAATATAAAATATGAAATCTCCTCTTTGTGACTACTCCTCCCTGGAGGAAGTAGTTGTTATACGAAAACGTTTTTATGTTTAGTGTTTAGGTTAGTTAGGTTTTAATTGTATTTCATGTGTGTTGGTTTAGTTTTATTCAAATTTGCAAAAAAAAATTTTTGGTAAGTAAAGATGAAAATTGAGTTGGGTAGAAGTGAGCGGTTAAGCCACAGTTTTTCCTAAAAATTCCGGTTTCCAATGGAAATGGCTCAAAAACAAAAAAAAATAAACAGATATATCCTAAGACAGAAAACCGGCTGTCAATAAGTTGGCAGCAACAGTATCTCATCGACTCATGGCCAGGCCACACAAATGAAAACATTTACAAGTCTGTATTTGGCAATCAGAACAATAAGCCAGAGACCGAAGTGCTGATAATTCCAGAGAAATGCACTCCACTATGCCAACCTTTGGATACAACATAGCTTAATTGAGAAGAAGCAAAAATTCCTAAATATTGGACAGGTATGCTTTGATTGGAATACTACAGATTCTATGACCTGTAGCAAGTGCGACGGCCAACGTTTTATAAAATGTAGTGTTTGCCAAAAATTGTTATGCTTCTCATGTTTCTATTTTGTCTTTCATGAGAGCGCATTTATGATTAGTTACGATTAACTAAATTTGGTAATAGCAAAATTAGCTTCAGCGATATATCAATGTATAAACAAAAAAGTTGCAGGAAATTTTTTAAATTTTAGAAAAATAGTTTTTTAAACTTGAGTGGCATTTTTTCTCTACAACAATGAGTCAAATCTTAAAAAAGTATTTGTGAAATGCGGTCAGAGCCCGAAGTTTTTTAAATTTTGTAAATATTTTAACTCAACGCAAAAAATACCAGAGAAAAATTGTCGGGAATGTGGAAACCGAACCCATGTCCTACGATCTATCAGACCAACATCGTCACCACTCCCCTAAACCTCTATAGTTACCATTGTAATGGAAAAACCCGCATGTTATTCTTCTGGGTTTTGTGATCGTTTGTTGTCAAAGGAATTCTTAATTTTTCAAATTGAAATTTTACCCTTCCTGGGTTGACTTTGATGCCAAATCTAAACAATTACAATTATCATGTTAAGAAACAACAAAAAAGCCAAAACTCATTAAATAATTAATTTGCAAGTCATGATAGATACCTCTTGAGTGATTCATAATTTCTATGGCTAAAATTTTGAAATGTACCAAGTGATGCATTATTTTCTCACCTGCACTTTTGTAATGTCCCGAGTTATTCAACTATTTTAAATTCGTAAAACTCACATTTTTTGCCACATTTTACCAAATAATTAATACAAAGCAGAATTCGACGCGATACTATAAACACCACTGTGTAAATTAGTTTATCTTCTTTTCTAGTTTTCAATTGCTAAAATATGTTTGTTTATTAGAGACTTAAAACTTGGCGAAGGTACTTTAGCGTATGATTACTTTAGTGTATCTGCATAATTAGTTTGACTTTTCATTGATAGATTCCATTTCAGCTTTGAATATTAGGCCCATCATCTCATGTTGCAATGTCAGAAACCGGGAACGGTTATTCTTTGAGATTGATCTTAGTTTTGGAGTAGCATATCGGCAAAATGGTCATCTTCATGCCGCTTGTTTCTATGAATTCTTGTTCAAATTCAGTCATCTATCGCTTGCTCCCTTTTTCGTGAGAACGAAATTTGGCTTGAACTTGGCAACTTGGATAAAGTGTTTGCTTAAAAGTAGAACTGCTTGGAGTTCTCCAAAAATCTTCGATGGAGGTGGAGGTAGTGGTTCTTCTAGGACGGTAGATGGAGGGTGGAGGTGTGGGTAGTGGCAGATGATGGGGAAGCCATTTTGGAGGGTATAGTTTTTTGGTAAGATGGCGTCTGTTAGAGGGATAAGATTTTCATTTTGAGGGTTGATTTTATTTATATAAAAAAAAATGGTTACATTCTTGTCCTCTTTGTTTTCACACCAACTGAATAGGGCCTAAAAGCATATCTTCATTTAGTTCTTTGGTATCACTCCAACTGAATAGGGCCTGAAAGTATATCTTCATTTTGTATGTAAACTTTTTTTTTGGAGGGGATTGTGATCAATTTTGTTAAAGTATATAAGAGACTTAAAATAGGTTATATGTAATTTGATTAAATAAACTTGAAGTTAACGGAGTAGTTGTGAGACGTGCTTATCTCTGTAAAATGTGGAGTCTCTTGTCAGCTAATTCAAGAAATTGGTGTTTTATTAGTGTCACTTGATTTCATTCACCAAGCAACTAATTGGTTGGACCGGCAAGGATGGAGAATGGAGAGTAGAGGTAATTTTTTACTTTATTTCGATTAAAATCTTAAAATTCACATTTAAATTATATTTAAAAAATCCAGTCTGCAAGCTTGATGCGTTTTGTCGAGACTGTATCCATACTGGATGTAATTGGATGAGGCAAGTGGATTTAGAAATATTTTGTATCACCTGGTGCCTCAGTTCTTGGAGAATTTGAAGATATTGTTTTTCCTTCGGATGAGGATGGGTGCGATGGCCTCGATCCATCAATTTCAGCATCATTAGTGGAAAACGGGTGTACATTTCCTATTGGTTGGGTTATCGGAATCATTTTTGGTGAGATTTCAAGATAATGCATCATTTGACTCTTTCATTTATCAAATTTTATTTTTTAGCTGTACTGGTTGGAGGTTTCTTACTCTAGAGATTCAAGAGTAATCGTCACTCGGTTTGTAAGCCTAGAGAAGAGAGTCGCATGATTCTGATGGATACAAATATTTAATTCAACGGTGGTGAGTAATTCAGTGTTGCTGAGTAAGCTTTTAGTAAAGTATTTGCCATAATGTTAGAGTTAGACTTTTAGTTTGAATTTAGTATTTGGAGAGTGATCTCGTAGTGGGTATTAAATTATATCATAATGAAAAATGATTTCCTTTTTTGCGTAATTTTGATCATTTTGGTGACTGGAGTCATCTCAGAAGAGAAAGACTGTTGTCATTTAGATTTTGAAAAATCTTTTCGGTTTGTAAAATATACAAATGGGTTTCTCTTTGTGCCCTCCGTTCAACCGTCCATGAGAATTAAAATCATTTACAAGAAAGAGGACTGTGAGGAACTGGATAAGGCATCGGTGAGTGGCAGGCAGTCAAATACTAAATATCGTGACAAGAGTGACGACGGATTTACAGAGGCTTCATTTTTCCGTCCATCATCAACTTCACCTAGGATCACTGTACCTATTAATGGCGATGCCGTTCAATTAGAGAGAGCCAAAAGTCCAACGTCAAATGACTTAGTTCCTTTGCTCAAGCATATAAGAACAAAACCTACGGTGATGCCCCGTTCAAGTGCACAAGCCTCTTTTCCAATTGATGGACCCAAGAGAGTGACCACTACTCCACCTTTACCTCCCATCAATGTGAGCCCTAGGCCACCGCCAGTTAACACTGCAGAAGCTCAAGTAGATGATGAGCTTGGTTCAATGATCAACGCTACTTTCTCTGCCATCGACACTTTGTCTACGACGTCTTTCCCTCCAAAACCAACTGCATTTGAAAGCAAAGTAATCGGTCGTATCGATTCACCATCCAAGACAAACAACTACTCTTAATCATTTTGGAAGTGAACCGACAATTTCTATTATAAATGGTAGGAATTGATAATTTAATCATGTCTTCAACTTTACAATCTAAATATAATTTTAGGATTTGTGCATTTGAATGCAACAAATACATACATCAGAGGAACAACATCTACAGATCGTGAGTACACACCAAATCAAATTTAATTTAAACTGAATCAGTTCACTATATTTACATTGAATAAATTCATTTACAGGATTATTGAGGCGATATTTGAGAAATCTCTGTTGGAACATTATTATTACGAAACTCTATCTGAAAGCTGAAAAACTTTTTGGGTTTGAGTCAAAATACTTTGAGCAGCATTTGAGATTGAATCCATTGTTCGAGCTTCAAGACGCCTGTCCCTTTCTCATTAAGCGATAAATTACAAATTATAAACAAAACGTTTTAGGTTTCAAAACTTACTAGACATGTAAGTTTCAAATTTTACTGTCATTAATACTTTCACTATACTTAGATTTGATAGGTATGCTGAGTGGCTTCTCGTAATGGATCCATTTTACAATTTAGAAACATACCCAGCTAAGTTATCTAAGTTAACTGAGAAACTGAATTTGCTTAGAAACAAATAAATGACTAGAAATAATTACATTCAAATTTATGGCAAATTTTTGGATGATATCTAATTTGACAGTGTTCAAATTTTTTGGTAATTAGTGACTCCATTTCAGATATACAGTGAATTTTTTTCAAACCTCCCATAAACAAAAAGTCAACGCCATGGCAATTTCGTTAAATTACTTTCCAACAGTGATGATCGGTCATAACTTTTTACTCTACATTCTACTTTCACCTCACCAATTTCACCAATTTTTTGCTTATCTTTTTGTTGTTTGCATGGAATTGCATTTTGGAAATGGGAAGTTTTAAAATAATTCACTAGATTCCGTAGATTTTTTTTTGTCAATTCTTTTAAACTATTGCCGAATTTCACTGTAGTTCCTCCAGATTTGTTTATTTTAGAAAGTAACAAATATCAAAAATGGGAGGTTTGGAAAAAATTCACTGTATATATAAACAATCCTCTAAATAATGAGATTTATCTTATCTGATTTTATTTATGTACTGTTGTATGATGACATTTGATGGCACAATTTTTTGAATTTCCGAAATACACTTCAAGAGTTCGATGATTTCAGTTTTTACCAAACGAATCTTAAAATAAAATTTATTTTAATTTATATATTTTTTATTTTTTTATAATTACCTTGGGGCCATTGTAGTGTTTTTCACCACCTTTTCGTTTTCATATACTTTTGCATCTTTTGCAAAGTTTAGATAAAAGGAATAAACATTCCCCAAATTCCAAATTACGCGACAGCGGAAGCAACCACCCTAGGTATAAAAGCAGGATTCGTTAGCCCAAAACATTGGTCCACTTGGCTTATCCGGTATATAATTCAAAATGACATCTTGTCTTAAAACCGGCTTCCTTTTGTCGATCCCGTCGTTAATTTGTTCCACTATCCCTTGTAGATGCGAAATAAGTTCATCAATGTCTGTCCATAAAATTGGAAGCATTGATGGTTTGGATTGGGCAAAATTGTCTTTTTTCATGTGTAGTTTTGCAACCTGGAAAGAAAAAATGGCCAAATAAACTTCAATAAAAAATTAATTAAAAATAGTAAAGTATGCTAACCTTGTTGGTGTGACCCAATCCAAATCTTAAACGCAACAACGTAATTTTTCCGAAATTTTTTACAAATTTCACATTTCGAAAAATGAATCAATTGTGTTATCTGTGAGGTCTTCTAAGGCATTTTTAAAATATGAAAATTGGGAAGGGGTTGCTCCTTCAATTCCAGGACTTCCTGTGTCAATGACGAAATCTTTTTTTTGTTGTGGGGCTGGCTGAACTCCTTCCAAAAGAAAAAGAGTAAAAGACTCAGCGTCGTTTCTCCTAGTTACCTCAATGACATCCTCGCCAATTTCTGTAAAGCGCTAAATTTAAAATCTAAAACCAACATTTGCGGTAATGTTTAAAAGTTGACCTTTGCTGTAACTTGATGAGCGCTGTTGTTTCCATGCCAAAAAACCAGCTGCGCTGCGTGCAGATTCCTCATCTTCTTCGAGTATGGTTGAAAATGGTCCAATACGTTGCGATGGGAGACCTAGAACAGATAACATAAGTTAATATTTGGATTTGGATTGAGTACAAGCTGAAAATAGAAACAATAAATCTAGTAGAGCTTTCAATTTGACATTTTTTGCTAACTTTGAAAGTCTTCAAACTCTTGAGAATCACTATCCATGTTTCCAGTCAAGAGCCTAGTTGAGGATACTACAAAGGCGGGATTAGGTGGAGGTCACCACAGAGATGAGACGAAACTGAAGCGCTTTTTGAAACTCCCGATCAGTTTTGTTCGACTTCCCCTCCTATTGATATTTGATCAATTTCCAATTTAGGCACACAGAAAATTACTTTTTCTACTGTTGATTGGCTGACCCCCTGGTGATGGTTTAATCAAGGACAAAATGAAATTACTTTGACTTTTGAAAAAAATATTAGCTGTCTTAGTCAATCTTGCGTGATTCCTCCTGTACCTTAATTAAAAGTTTCAATTTTATTTCTCAGTTTAACTTAGTGACTCATAGACGTAGAGATTCTAGAAAGACATGACCCTGTGACAGAGGAAGTAAATAAAAGCGATCGAGTACTTGTTCTTACAGTTTGATAGAGTAGGCAAGATGAAGCGCTGCTCCAGTCGTCAGAGGTGTACTGCTAAAGTTGTTACATGTGAAAATTTTATTTGTGAAGCTAGATCTTCATTTGAAGTAAATCGAAATACTACCGTAGTGGAGCCAGAGCTTTCGACATCGTGAAAGCTCATGCACAGTCTTCAACTTTTCAACTCAAGTTAATTATAGCTGATATTTAAAAAATATTTACATTTTTTGAAAAGTCCGTCAAACTAATTTTTATATCATATAGGCCAGGCAGGAGTTGGAAAATCTCATACTTTACATGCAATCAGAACCATGCTTTTGAAAAAAAAAATTTAAAGTAATGAGTTTCACAGGGGTGGCCAGTTTTTTAATCCATGGTAGCACTACCATCGGACAGTAGCACTACCATATTTTTATAGAAACTCTTCTCCTAGAAACAATTTGAAGGCAGCATGTGCATCGTTGAAAAAGTGTGAATATCTTTTGTTTGACGAGATGAGGTGAGATAATATATTTAATATATCATTTATGTAAATCTTATTAAAAAATTCATTTTTCTTTAATATGTTGGGGCTTCATCTGTTTGGTCATCTAAATGTAAGATTAAAAGCAGTATTTCAGAATGAGGATGACTTTGGCGGAAAATACGTTATCTTCACTGGTGATTGCGGTCAAGTTCGACCAGTAGCTGGTCTACCGCTCTTCAAAAAAGATGCGGTTGAGCTGTCTGGATTCGAATTGATTGGCTCTAATGCTTATCAAAAATTCGATAAATGTGTCTTTTTAGATCTCNAGCAGTATTTCAGAATGAGGATGACTTTGGCGGAAAATACGTTATCTTCACTGGTGATTGCGGTCAAGTTCGACAAGTAGCTGGTCTACCGCTCTTCAAAAAAGATGCGGCTGAGCTGTCTGGATTCGAATTGATTGGCTCTAATGCTTATCAAAAATTCGATAAATGTGTCTTTTTAGATCTCNCGGTTGAGCTGTCTGGATTCGAATTGATTGGCTCTAATGCTTATCAAAAATTCGATAAATGTGTCTTTTTAGATCTCCAGATGCGTCAAATTGGAAGCGCACGAAACGATTTCAGGGATCTACTGGCTAGAGTTAGAATCGGAGAAATTACGCATTCTGATGTTGAACTGCTCAACAAACGAAGTGAGGAATTTAACAGTGGACGAAAGAAAGCAATTTTTAGATGAAGCCTCTTATCTTTTTGAAAAAAACTTGGCAGCATATGAATACAACATGTGAGTTTATAGGGTATAGTTTAACAAGCCCGTCCTATGACGGGTTAGTTCCTGCTACAGTGGTAACCTTCAGTTTGTGCATTAAAAATCATATGTTTCGCTCCTACCGCACTAATATACAAAACTGAAGTATTCACCTTCATCGACAACCTATCTTATATTTCACAGCCCTTATACAATCACTATTTCCATTTTCACTCATTCCTGCTGATTCTCCATCCAACTTGCTTCATGTATTGCTCATTTATGCTGATCTATTAAGTCACTATTTATATTTCTTCTAACATTTACTCCATAACTTACGATTATAAAATTTCTCCAAACATCGCACCACGACGCATAACGTGGAGTTTGATTTTCTACAAACCGTAATCCATCCCAGCTAGGCTGCCAATTGAAAATGCGATTTATAAATCTTCTGGCGGCCTAGAAGGAACATTAGTCATAAAAATAGATTGTTCGCCAACACAGCGAGAGCATGAGGTTTCTGGAGCAGCTTGGTTTGCTACAACAATAGGCAAAAGTTCTTGATATCGTAAATTTTTGAACTGAACGTTGTCAGGAAGGATAATTAAGGGATTTTGTTTGGGAATATAAATGTCTTGCCAGGAATTAAGTCTTGATTGCATGCTCACCAAAACTATGGTTGGATCATTTCGAAAAAAAACTCACTGGAAGAACAATTTCAGATGTACTTCGGGACGAAGTTTCATCACCAAAACTATTGATACAACTTATTTCATTAATTGAGGCAGTCCGCCCAGGAGGGGCCTATCTCGTTTTCCCTAATTTTTCCTCCGTAACTAAGGCAATTTATAACAAAATTCAATTGATGTCGGCACTCAGAAATTTCGCTCTAGCTCCAAAAATTTAAAAGCAATCTGCAGATACATTCAACTTATTTGTAATAAAAAAATCACAAATCCAAAAATTCTAAAATTTATAAGAAATTTTTGCAGTAACTATAAAGATGTAATACTACAAAAGTAAATCTAAGAACCTACATTTCAATCTAAATCTAAAAATCACTTCCATCTTAATCTACTAATGCAGATTACTTTATGGAAATAAAGCTAATCTGATGGTACTAGTTCATCTAGGATTCCATACGCAAGGTCAGCATCTACAGCATCGTAATGATACGGTGCATCCAAATCTTCCTAAAGCTAAACGAATTAAGATTTTATTTCATAAAATGCAAATCAAAAATATATATGAAGGAATTACCAAGGCCATGGCTCGTTGTTCATGTATTATGGTAAGCTAATACACTTTTGCCACAAAATGAAGTTTGAAATGAAATTTCTCCAGGTCGCCTAACTTATTCTTTTCCAATGCTAGGTATAGTTTCATTCCTTATTCCAGTCAATTCTTTCAACTAATACATGTACAAGATAAAGCATGGGTACATGCTTTATCTTTACCTCGGGTATAGGGTCAGCAAAGATAGGACACCCTGTATAAAGTCCACCCATAAATTATGTGTCACAGGGATGAGAATATTGACCCATTTCCTTTTGCAAGAGAAAGCAGGTAATTTATTTTGTAGGGAAAGTTTTAGTTAACCATCTTCCCAACGGCGAGTATGGTTAATATATGCTATCCGGTCGCTTACGTCAGAAAGTCTTTGAGGAACTTGGCGATGAACCCGCAACGGGCAAACGTTTCACAATCGCATATTATGCGAATGCATGCTAATTCTAACAAATTCACTATTGACTGAAATAAATACACGGGATGAACGACTTTTTAGACTCGGCAAATTTATGCTAAAGATAGCAGAATAATTCANCACGGGATGAACGACTTTTTAGACTCGGCAAATTTATGCTAAAGATAGCAGAATAATTCAACCTGTTTTATTCATTCATGCGGTGAATGCATGCCAAAAGGTCNCAAACGTTTCACAATCGCATATTATGCGAATGCATGCTAATTCTAACAAATTCACTATTGACTGAAATAAATACGCGGGATGAACGACTTTTTAGACTCGGCGAATTTATGCTAAAGATAGCAGAATAATTCAACCTGTTTTATTCATTCATGCGGTGAATGCATGCCAAAAGGTCNAAATTTATGCTAAAGATAGCAGAATAATTCAACCTGTTTTATTCATTCATGCGGTGAATGCATGCCAAAAGGTCGCCATTGTGAAATAAAACTGATAATTTTGATCCTTTAGTCCTGCATGACTCTGATTGCGCAGTTATTACTCTATGACCCTCGTAACAGACTTCAGGTTTTTGGGGGTCAGGTGTCATTTGATGACTCCGATTCCTATGCGTTTAGGAGTTAGTCTTGACTCTGGAAGTCGACTCGCAGACTTGTGAGTCATGACTCTTTTTCAACATTTGCAAAGGAGCATATCGGACTCATTTTGCTTATTTTTTCCATTTTTGTTTTACGTGACTTTGGAGGCATGATTCTGAGAAAGTGTTCTCCGTGCCTCCCAGTTTGACCTGAGTCAGAGTCATTGACTCTGGGAGTCATGCCTGACTTACTAAATGTTGGGGATCAACTCTCAAAGTCATGACTCTAACTCCTTGAATGTTGGGAGTCGACTCTGAGTCAAAGTCAGTCATGACTGTGACTCCAGAGTCACATAATACAAAAATCGAGAATCTGGTAGGATAATCTGAAATTAAAATTTTTTATACGTTTAGTCAAGGTTCCTTGACAAGAAAGTATGTTGTAGTCAAGGAGCCTTACGTTTGGTGATGATAGTAGATGAGAAAAATAAGGAAAATGAGTCAGATATGATCATTTGCGCCTGTTTTAAAAGAGGCATGTCTCCCAAGTCTGGGAGTCGACTCAAAAGTCTGGAAGTCGACTCCCATTCATGGCTCTGACTCCCAAAAGCCCGAAGTCAGAATCATCAAAAGACTCCCTANAGTCTGGAAGTCGACTCCCATTCATGGCTCTGACTCCCAAAAGCCCGAAGTCAGAATCATCAAAAGACTCCCTATCAAAAACTTTGTGAGTCAGAATCAGAGTAAGGTGTCTATATTCAGAGTCATGGAGAATATTACTCCGANCCCTATCAAAAACTTTGTGAGTCAGAATCAGAGTAAGGTGTCTATATTCAGAGTCATGGAGAATATTACTCCGAGAGTGGATTCAAGTTTTAGATAGAAAAAACTTACATAAAGGTTTGAGGATTTACAGACTCTTATGGCTTTTGTGATGGTGCATTTAGTGAGTTTCATCCCTAGTCGTATAGCCATTTCGAACGAACAAAAGTTGTTTACTACTAACAGCTGACTCATGAAAAGACAAAAGTCAAAAAATTTCTTTGCCCTATCATAATGGCTATATGAGTAACATCATTAGAAAATTGTTTGAGGTAAAGTGCTGCCAGTTTTGGATAAAGCTTACGCATTATACTGCCATAGCCCATCCTTCTGCGCAAAGCCGTTCATATTACCCACAGCCATTCCTACTGCCCAGAGCACTTTTTACTGCACCCCGCCTTCCCTACTTGCCACAGCCCTCCCTACTGCCCACAAACATCCATACTTGCCATAGCCATTCCTACGGCCTACAGCCCTTTTTACTGCCAACCGCCCTCCCCGCTGCACACCGCCTTCCCTACTGCCCACAGCCCTTCCTATTGACCACCGCTTTACCTACTGCCCACAACCCTCCCTACCGCCCACAGCCTTTCTTACTGCCCACCGCCCTCTCTATTGCCTACAACCCTCCGTACTACCCACAGTCCTCCGTACTGCCCACAGCCCTCCCTACTTTCCACAAACCTCCCTACCGCTCACAAACCTTCATGCTACCCAAAGCCCTGACTACTGCCCGCAGCCCTTCCTACTGCCCACAGTCCTCCCTATTGCCCACTTTCCTTCCTATTGCCCGCCGCCCTTCCTATTGCCCACCGTTTTACCTACTGCCCATAGCCTTTTCTACTGCCCACCGCCCTCCCTCTTGCCTACAACCCTCCCTACTACCCACATTCTTCCGTACTGCCCACGGCCCTCCCTAATGCCCACAGTCCTCCCTACTTTCCACAAACCTCTCTACCGCTCACAACCCTCCCTGCTGCCCAAAATCCTGACTACTGCCTGCAGCCCTGACTACTGCCCACAATCCTCCCTACTGCCCACAGCCCTTCCTATTGCCCACCGCCCTTCCTACTGCCCACAGCCCTTCCTACTGCCCACCTATTGGCCACAGGCCTCGCTACTGGTTATAGCTAATATATAACTAATGCCCATAGACTTTCTTACCCTTACTGCTCACCGACCTCCCTACTGCCCACAGCCCACCCTACTGCCCACAGCCCTCCCTACTACTCATATCACTCTCTATTGCTCTCACATCTTATTTTGTAAACTTGGCAGTGTGGCAAGTGTGTAAAAGTTTACACACCGATGGTAATGACGCTATACTAAGGTTAAGGGGTGTGTAATTAATTACACTCCGTTGGTAATGACGCGCACACTGCTGCAATATTTCCGCATATTCATTTTGCAACAATCTGCTAAATTTGAGCGTATGACATCGGATCGGGACGAGAATTTCTTTCCATAGTTTAAAATATTTTCTAGGATCTCTTTCAAAACTTTCAACTCAAAATAGCTATATTGCTTAAATTTTGTTGCGCCGACAAAGTGTGTAATTAATTACACCTCGAGGGTACAGTCAGGGTTATGAGGATCTCGCTGGCGATGATAATGACTCTCATAAGTTTGAAATCCTTGGGAATGGGCTCAGATACAATCTAGAACTTCCACAGGGATTTTGATGGAGCGATTATCATGCTTCCCGCACCGATCTTGTGGCACAAGAATTCCATTTTTCTTTTTCTCGATAACATTCCGGAGTCGCTTCCAAGGAATTCCGAATATCTGTAGTATGATAACTATACAAACCTCGTGAACCACGCCGTTCACTGTTACATGGTATTTATAGGTGAATACCTAAGGTTTATCAATTAAATTAGTTCAATCCAATAATCGTGTTTGAGATATGCAGAGCAATTCAATTTACAAGTATGACCTTACCCGGCGACTTTGTTCTGCTGGGGCAGTTCGTTCTGATGGCGCCACAGCGTTGACACAGGAGATCAAGATTGCGGATTGTCTATTCTGGTCAGTGACCCTGAACTGGTGAAAAAGGTCGCGTTTTGTTTCACCATTTAACAAACATCCCAAATATGTACATCTCTTGCCGCCTTGCCGTATCGTAAAAAAAAATTTCAAAGTTATTGTGTGACAGATCCGACGGTAACATCAAATTTCAGACGCAACAAATAGATCAGAGAATTATCATTGTATCCAATATTTCACTACGTTACAAAATAAATGTTTGACGAAATAGCACATCTCTTTTTTAAACCAGAAGAAATGTATCAAAGTGGTCGTGTAATTTTGAAGTACCGGAAGGTTTATTTTCTTGGGGCAAAAATTATTTACTTTTTTTAGTGTTGTTGAGTCAGCGGTGAAAATTCCATCACCACACTCAACTGATTTTGGTCCCTTTCTCCTCTCCTCGGCTGTAAAAATTATTCTCCCGCTCAAACTTCTCTTCTCACACACACAACTGACAATCTAATTTACACTTTTCAATTCATTCAAGATCGACCCATCCTACCGGTAAGTAAGTTCAATTTAATTTTATTAAAAAAATTAATTTTTTATCACAAATTTCCAAAATGTTGGCATTTTTGAACGAGTGATAAGTTAGTTAATCAAGAAATTATTCTAAATAACTAACGTTACATCGAGTCGATAAATTTTGCCGTAATTAAAAAAAATTATACTAAAAAACCAAATCAAAATTTTTTTATTACCTGGTGGAGAATAGTATTAACAATTACACTTGTCTCAAAAAAAAAATCACAACTCGCAAATGTTTTTTTCATATTGGAAACAAAATTTTATTTTTTTTATTTTGAACGGAAGTTTTGGGGAAATGAGTCGAAAGTTTAAAAATTTGGTGGAAAATATAATAATTAATATTTGAGTTTTTAATTTGCGTGGGAAATCTTGTTATGGAGTTGGAAGTTATGTAAGTTAAAGAAAAATTACAAAATCCGGAAGGAAATTTAGAAATTTGAGTTGAGAATTTTAGAATTTAGTCGAAAGCTTTGTAAGGAGATGGGAATTTTCATAATTGACGTAACATATGTAGGAATTGAACTGTGTGTTTAAAAAACAATTGCATTTTAAAATTGATAGGAAAGGAATTGCAATTCTCATCGAGGATGTCATCAAACGAAAGCCGTAGTTCAAGCATACGAACTGGAGTATCATCGTCTACTANTGATTCAAAATTGTAATCAAAATTTTGAGATTAAATTGTGAGTTTTAAAATTTATTGGAAAGTTTTTGATTTGTGACGGATATTTCAAAATTGTCATAAAAAATTTTTTAATTTAATTATGACTTTGAAAATTGATTGGAAAGTTTTTGATTTGTGAGGGATGTTTCAAAATTGTCATGGGAATTTTGAAATTGATATTACTTTTAAAATTGATTGGAAAGTTTTTGATTTGTGAAGGATGTTTCAAATTGTACTGAAATCTTTGAAATTGAATTATGAGTTCTAAAATGAACCATTTATCTATTGCTTCCAGACATAATGGCTCCACCTCTTACTCATCAACAGCGAGTCTTCCTAATTCGACAATATTACCTCAATTCTCATCGAGGATGTCATCAAACGAAAGCCGTAGTTCAAGCATACGAACTGGAGTATCATCGTCTACTAANCAATTCTCATCGAGGATGTCATCAAACGAAAGCCGTAGTTCAAGCATACGAACTGGAGTATCATCGTCTACTAAAACCTTCGACTGTAAAGAGGATCATAAGGAATTTACAAAATCAGAACCGGATAGGCGTCATCTCCCATTCCCGGATTCGAACCGTGTCCACCGCAAAAAATAGATATACTCTTCGTGGTCTGGTTGAACAAAATCCAACTGCTGGAACGAGAGTCTAAGTCGCACAACACCCTGCGAGCAGATCAACAATACAAAGGATGCTGAAAGAAAGTGGCTTTCGTAAGTACAGTGTCCCACCTCATCAGAAACTTAATGGTGATGAAGATTACTTCGCAAGGGCACAATATTCTCTCACAATGTTGGATATGGTTCATGCTGATCCTGATGTCATGAATCGAATAGTCTTTTCAGATGAAGCAATTCTTTATAAGGTAAAACCATTGACGTAATGCACAAGTTCTCTTATTTTCTGCTGTTAACGATAACGGTGTCATAAGATTTAATTTTAATGATTTACAAGGACATCAAGGGAAAGGTCAAAATCTGGTCCACTTCCGCTCNAAGATTTAATTTTAATGATTTACAAGGACATCAAGGGAAAGGTCAAAATCTGGTCCACTTCCGCTCCAGATTTTTTCGATCCCTGCAAGACCACTTCCAAAGAGAAACTACATATGTGGGCTGCAATATTTCGTAACCGAGTATACATGCACTTTTTTCCTGACAACAAAAACGTCAATGGTGAGAAGTATTTAGAACTTCTAAAAGAAAAATTTGTGCCCTGCTCTACAATTTGTGCGAAGATGAAAACATCCCTTTCGAAAAAACATCCCTTTAGCGTTGGGTTAGATGTTGAGTTGGTTTGTTGTGATTGAGGTAGGTTGACGATCGTGAGCAATCTCCACCATTGTTAAGAGTAATATCCTAATCGATGATTATTATTATTGATGCTCTAATAATTGATGATTATTTGTTGAGTTTTATATTGCTGAGGAGGTTTTATTAGAGAAGATGCTGTTCTTGTGTTGTTATGAAATCTGATCTCGAAGTGAGATCCCAATAGCCTGAAAGGCTCTACTATTTATACTTTCTAGAATGATTCCAAACCCACTCAAAGCTACTGCCATCGACCTTAACATGCTGTGCATGCTAATGTCGATGTCAATATTTCTTTGAGTTACGTCATCCTAATACCATCCACAGGTGGGCAATTCGAGAAAGGTTGCTATGCCGTACGTGCGACGTACCCCGTACCTAAAATACTAGTACAGTACCGATCGATTTTTTTTTAATTAAGGTATAGGTATAGGTATTATTTCGATTTAATGAGGTAGGAGGTATAGACATACACCGTAAGTTTGGGTTTTGCGTATGGGTACGGCAAAAAATTGACTTAAGTGATGTAACAATTAAAATTGTAATAATTTGTCACTTCAAAAAAAATGAGCAGAAAAGTTGAGGCAGCACGCCATTGAAATTTTCTCAGCTGTGAGTTTTTTGAAAGAGATGAAGAAGAGAAAGTGAAAGTGAATTGATCACAGATGTACATTTGAGGTTCGCCGTACCTTGAGGTAGGGAGAGAATCGCCGTACCCCGCTTCCGCTCCCGTACCTAGAAGAGGAGAAGGCGCGGAGCGGCTTCAATTTTTTTTAAAAAGATGCGGAGACGGTGCGGTGAGGTAGGATGGAGATGCGGAAACGGAGTCGGCGCGGCTCTATTTTCTTAGACAAGGTGCGGAGACGGAAGCGGAGCGGTAAAGTGCAGGAGCGGAAACGGAAAGTACGGCGCACCTTACTCAACACTGTTAGCAGTTAGTTTTCTACCGGCGGTATAGTAGTATGTAAGGTATGATAAATACAAGAATATAAACGCCAAATCTAAATATGGTCAAAAAGAGCCCTAACCCGGGGAGTAAGAACCTAATTTTATACACCGAAAAAAGTCAACATTGTTGCTAAATTACACGGACATGTGAACCTAAGTTTTTTCACTGACCACCGACCTAAGTCTGCGATGTTGCCACATCCCGCAAACTATCCGAACATTTTTAAACCTGTCATATCCTATCAACCTAAGTATTCACAATCTCCACAGTCCACGGACCTAAGAACCTAAATAATTCACCAGCCATGGACACAGGTAAGCAATGTTGCCTCATCTCGAAAACTTATCCAACCATGTTGAAACTTGCCAGCCTATGAACCTAAGTATTCTCATTCACGACATGCTAAATTCAGCACAGTTGAACTCGGCCATACAACCCCCGTTAAAGACCCTAAAATTTGTTTTTACGCATAAAAACCCTAAATCTTGGATCATTTTTGGGATGGAAGACCCTAAGTATTTCTTTCAGCACATTCACCTTTGAACCTAGTAACCTAAGTATTCTCATTCACGACATGATAAATCCCCTACAGTTGAACTCGGTTATACAACCAGCCTTTAAAGACGTCAAATTTTATTTTTATCGATAAACAGTAAGTATTTCTTACAGCACATTCTCCTATGAACCTAACAATTCACATTCTCCACTACGGACTTATGAACCTAAGTAACTCACCAACACCTACCTAAGTCTGCGACGTTGCCACACCCCGCAAACTTATCCAAACATGTTTAAACTTGCCATAACTTATGAGCACAAGTATTCTCATTACCCACAGTCCACAGACTTCTGAACCTAAGTTTATCCACCAACCATTGACCTAAGTCTGCGATGTTGCTACATCTCGCAAACTTATCCAAACATGTTTAAATCTGTCCTAACCTATGTACACAAGTATTCTCCACAGTTCGCAGACTTATGAACCTAAGTTTTTCACCAATCATCGACCTAAGTCTGTGATGTAGCCCCATCCCGCAAACTTATCCGAACATGTCTATACCTGTCATAACCTATGGACCTAAGAATTCACATTCTCCACCACGGACTTATGAACCTAAGTAACTCACGAACCACTGACCTAAGTCTGCGATGTTGCCACATCCCGAAAACTTATCCGAACATGTTTAAACCTTGAAGATCATAAGGTTCCTCCTTCCTCACTTTTAAGCCAGCACCAGCACCGGTATTACACATCCACCACCACCACTACTAGTACCGGTATTACACATCCACCACAGCACCGGTATTACACATCCATCACCACCAGCACTACTATTACACATCCACCACCACCTCAGCACCGGTATTACACACCCACCACCACCAGCACCGGTATTACGCTTTCCCCTCATGATGGATTTGTATCTTCTCACTCATTTTAGGCCACAGATTAATCCGCATGATAGGATTGCAATTTTATCGTATTATCGTTGCGAGACACTTGGTGTAATTACAAAATTTATTTACTACGCACTATGCACTTATATTGACAAATTAAATTGTAAAGCTAACATACTCATCTCCCATGCCTACCTATAGCCTTCCCTTTTTTCCCGCATCCCTTTCGTGGGCTCCCGCAGCCCTCTCGTGGGTTACCGCACCCTTCCAGTAGGTTCCCGCAGCCCTCTCGTTGGTTTCTGCAGCCCTTCCGTCGGTTTCCGCAGCCCTCTCATGGGTTCCCACAACCAACCCGTGGGTCCGTCGGTTTCCGCAGCCATTATGTGAGTTCCCTCAGCCCTCCCGTGGGGTTTGTATTCCTTCTATGGGTTCCCGTAGTCTTCCTGTAGGTTCCCGCAGCCCACCCGTGGGTTCCCGCAGCCCTCTCATGGGTTCCTGCAGCCCTCTCATGGGTTCCTGCAGCCCTTCCGTGGGTTCCCACAGCCCTCCCGTGGTTTCTATGAATTGTTTATTACCGCTACATCAATATCCAAATACCAGAATTAAAAAATTTAAATTCTCATTATCAATAATTTAATATTAATATTAATTTTATATTACGGGCACCCCACACCCAGGTCAATAGACATTGGAAATCTTGAGTTCATATGATAAAACAGGTATAAACATGTAAAGTATAAATATCTCTAAGGTTATGGGTAAAATGCTTTTGTTACTAGTTCAATGCGATTTTGTAACAATGCAGAGCTGTCGGTAATCAGAGGAAAAAGCTTGTGTTCATAGGTTAAAACAGGTATAAACATATCTGGACATGATGAGTTGATGAAATGTGACATTACTTACTGGCAACATTGCAGACTTATGTCAATGGTTGGTGAGTTACTTAGGTTCACATCTCCGTGGTGAAGAATGTGAATCCTTAGGTTCATAGGTTATGACAGGTTTAAACATGTTTGGATAAGTTTGCGAGATGTGGAAACATCGCATACTTAGGTCGATGGTTAATGAGTTACTTAGGTTCTTAGGTTCGTCGACTTTGGGTAATGATAATACTTAGGTTCATAGGTTATGACAGGTTTAAACATGTTTGAACTTGAAATGTGTGCGAAATGTGACAACATCGCTAACTTAGGTCGGTGTTCAGTGGGAAAACTTAGATTCACATGTCCGTGTAATTTAGCAGCAATGTTAACTTAGGTCGGTGGTCGGTGGTAGAGGTGAGCGACTGCAAGGTTTCCTAATGCCCGCCTGGCCGTTGCCTGTGAAAAAGTATGCCTGCAAGAATTCATGTGTCATGCCCGCCTGGCCTGTGCCTGTGAGAAAGAATGCCCGCCTGTGCCTGCAAGACTTCATGTGTCATGCCCGCTGGCCTGTGGTTCACAGAAAGTACGCCCGGTCGTGCTTGTGCCTGTATGACTTCATATGTGTCATGGTCCCTACAGTATTTCCACTACAACTTTCCACTACAGTGTCAGTATTTCCACTACAACTGTAGTGCAGTGGTGTGACAAAATGAAAATTATGGAAAAGATTTGGTTCTGAAAAATGCATAGGACCACACATTGTGTAAACTTTACACAGGCGCCCACAGGCGCCTGTGGAAAAAAAGGATATGCCTGCTTGGCCTGTGCCCATGCCATAATTCGCCCGCCTGGCCCATGCCTGTTACTTTTTCTATTATTGACTGCCCGCCTGCCCACGCCTGCAGGCACAGGCACAGGGACAGGCATTTTCAGGCTGCCTGTACAGGCACTCACCACTAGTCGGTGGATAACTTAGGTTCTTACTCCTAATGTTATAGCTCTCTTTGACCAGATTTACATTTGGCGATCATCTTCTCGCATTTATCATACCGTACATACTACTGGTATATTTAAAATCAAATAAGCCTAATATTTTGTGCCTTTTCTCACTTTGTTTTAATCTGTCTGTGGGCAACATGCAAAAAGAACAGATCAGAAATACAAAAATGAGTCAACGTCAACATCAACGGCATAGTAGAGATTCACATAAACTTGCAGTTGCAGACGTCAGACGTAATTCAAACGTCTTCTTCAAGGTAATGTCTATTAAAGGGTTTTAATTGGCACTACAAGCCTGACAACTCATTTAAAAACTAATTTTACAACTATGGCTTTTCTAAACTTACTTCACTCGGAGACATTTTACTTATTCACGTTTGGGGAATTCATGAACGCAGAAGAAGTAGCTATTGAAGCAGCTTATGATCTTGATCTTATCCCTTCAGAAAGTTATTGCCCAGTATGCTTATTTCCAAAGCGTGAAGAACCAAGGGAAGATTACAAACTAGGCTTTCGTTGGAGATGTTACAAAAGAACCTGCCGAAATATAATAAGAAATCCTTTAGAAAATACATTTTTTGAAAATGTAAAACTTACATTCATTCAAGTTTTCAGACTACTTCTTTGTTGGTTTTTTAGAATGCCTGTTTCACAAGCAGCACTTCATTGCCAAGTTCACGTTGAAGCAGCAGTCGACTTTTACTCTTTCTGTCGAGAAGTGTGCCGCGTTGTGCACGCTCATGACGAGATACATATCGGAGGGGAAGGCGACGTAGTTGAGGTCGATGAATCTCATTTATTTACACCCAAGTATCATGTTGGTAGACCTTTAAGAAGGGCACTGTGGGTCTTCGGAGGGATAAGTAAAGTAACGAAGAAGCGTTTTGTCAGACAAATAAAAAACAAACAAAGAAATACATTGTGGCCGCTAATGCAAAGGTATATATTACAGCAAAGTTTCATCATGTCTGATGAACATCTTAGCTACGTCGGTTGCGAAGTGTTAGGGTTTTCAGGCCATGGTCGCGTAAATCATTCCCAGACATTTGTTGCTCCCCAACGTGCATACATAGAAAACGGAAGTCCCACACTTGTTGGTAGGCATTTTCCACTCTTAAACATAGTTCGCGTGAAAATTCACAACACTTTGGAAAGAAGTTGGCGAGAATTAAAAAAATTTCTTCGTACCTGCCGATCCGTAGAAATGGTTCCTGGTTATATTGGTGAATATTTATACCGATTTAACATTATGAATGAAATCCCAGATACTAAACGCAACCAGGTCGAGAGATTTCTGAAATTTCTACAGGATTTGCGAAGGGTATATAGCGGTTTGAACCGTACAAAAATAACAGTTCCCGATTGCGAATGCATTGACTGCGCCGAATAACCTCGTAATATTCAACTTCCATGATTTGCATAATTCACTGTTAAACTATTCTAGTCAATCCAACTTTAAATTAAAAATTCTAGTCAATAAAGTTTTGAATCTTTAGGCATCCCGGTATAAAAAGCTTTAAATTAAAAATTCTAGTCAATAAAGTTTTAAAACAATAGGCATCTCGGTATAGTTTAGCTTTAAATTAGAAATTCTAGTCAAGTTTTAAAACTTTAAGCATCTCGTTATAAAAATCTTTACATTAAAAATTCTAGTCAATAAAGTTTTAAAACAATAGGCATCTCGGTACAGTTTAGCTTTAAATTAGATATTCTAGTCAAGTTTTAAAACTTTAAGCATCCCGTTATAAAAATCTTTAACTTAAAAATTCTAGTCACTAAAGGTTTAAAACTTTAGTCATCCCTGTGGTTAAAGTTTTAAGTGTGAAAAATTATAGGTATAAAAATATATTTGTATTTAGCCTATGATTTATTCCTAATGTAATACTTAATGACAATCCGGCAAGTTCTTTTATAGATCTCCAAAGAAACCCAAGTTCGCCATCCTCCCCGGGTTCTTCCTCATTGCAAAAAAACAAATTTGGCAATGACTTTCTTAGGTGATAAGATCCAAATATTAAGCAGCTTCTACAGTTACTTTCTGTGTTCATAAATGAGTTGAACTTTAATCAGTTAAATGTCTGAGTGAAGTAAGATTAAAAAACCATAATCGTTCAAGTAGTTTGATATCCTGAGCAACTTTTCCAAGGGTATTTTTGTCGCTTACGGGGGACTTGGGATTAACCTTGCCCTCTGACCTCAAGGGGTCATCACAGAAAAAAAAGTCATATGGAAAACCTACTCAGTTGAACATGTTCAACAACTTTTGTATACGTCATTTTGTCGCTTGCGGGGGACATGGGATTTGACCTTGACCTCTGACCTCAAGGGGTCATCACAGAAAAAAAAGTCATATGAGAAACCTACTCAGTTGAACATGTTTAACAACTTTTGTATACGTCATTTTGTCGCTTACGGAGGATATGGGATTTGACCTTGCCGTCTGACCTCAAGGGGTCATCACGGAAAATAATGTCACAGAAAAAAGTAACTAAGTATAACATGCTGAACAACTTTTGTATAGGTCATTTCATCGAATAAGGGAGACCAGGGGTTTGACCTTGACCTATGACCTCAAGGGGTCAAAACAGATAATAATATCACAGAGAAAAGTAACTCAGTTTAACATGCTGGACAACTTTCGGATGGGTCATTTTATTGATTAATGGAAACCAGAGGTTTGACCTTGCCCTCTGACCTCAAGGGGTCATCACAGAAAAAATTGTCACAAGAAAAAGTTACTCGGTTGAACAAGTTTAACAACTTTTGTAAGGGTCATATTATCGGTCAGATGGCATGAAAAAATTTCTGTATTTTGAAAATTTTTTTTGTACCTAACCTTATGGATAAAAACTTAGAAAAATTTCGAGATGGGGAANATTTCTGTATTTTGAAAATTTTTTTTGTACCTAACCTTATGGATAAAAACTTAGAAAAATTTCGAGATGGGGAATACAAGGTTAAAAAACTTAACCGTTCTAGTGGGTTGATGCTTGATGGATTATGATTATGAATGAGTCAGAGAGTATAGAAAACTGTTATTTTATAAAGACGGAAGAGACGAGAGAGAGAGAAAAGATTAGTGAGAATGGGACTCGTCTAAAGTCAATTTCTGACTGTCTTTTACTCAGCTGACCTAACATTTGATCACATCAAACAAGTCATCCGTGCTACATGGGAGAGAAGC
The DNA here is from genome assembly GCA_002738285.1 of Holacanthella duospinosa. Taxonomy (NCBI): domain Eukaryota; kingdom Metazoa; phylum Arthropoda; class Collembola; order Poduromorpha; family Neanuridae; genus Holacanthella; species Holacanthella duospinosa. The sequence goes on along the minus strand of NIPM01000416.1, from coordinate 47,197 downwards.
GAGGGACACGGGCCCTGGAAGCTTGGGCCAAGCACACATTGGATGGCTACAATGGAGTTTCCATCAAAAATATGACTACGAGCTGGAAGAACGGACTCGCTTTCTGCGCCCTTGTACACAAATTCCGTCCTCATCTTATGTAAATCTCTTAACTTTCAGTTTCAACCTAATCAAATTCTTTCTATGCATCTTATTCTTGTTTCATGTGCAGTGATTTTGAGAAATTGGATCCTGGTGATGTACTTGGCAACTGTAGTTTGGCATTTCGTAAGCAAATACCTAAGCATTATCGGTCGAAGTAAAGTACTGTCTGCTGATTGTATCATCCCATTCCTTCCTAACAAAAAATCTTAAAACTAGTGCAATGGACTGATACAATCAACGGACGGTGCTTTACTTACTACCAATTTTTTTCATTACAGGCCTAGCTGAGCGGGAACTTGGGATTCCTGCTCTTCTCGAAGCTGAGGATATGGCTGCCCTTGACGTGCCCGACCGCCTCTCTGTCCTTACTTACGTCGCCCAGTTCTACTCTGCCTTCAAAAAGGAAAAATCTCAGGAAGAAACGAATACGAACCGATCAGAAGAAACTAGACTAGAAAAGAATGAGGGAGATGAATCATTGAAATTGGAGACCGCTATTCCTAGTACAACACCAGAGAGCATTACCAAGGTACCCTTAGCATCAACACTACCCACACTCGCCTTAATTAACTATATTGGGCTAAATAATTTTCGAGCTCTCTTTTGTCCTTCCTTCTAATAACACGGTACGGTTGCAATCTTTGAGAATTGGAAGTTTTGAAGAAATTTCCTTGTCTAGGAAAATGAGAAACTGTCATCTCCCTTCTCTTTTTCACTTGGCTCCATAACTCTACCTACTGTTGATGGAAAGAACTCGTCTGCCAAAATCCTGCGTTCTGGATGTTTGTGTTATTTTTGATTAATTGCCATTAGCAACAACGGTAATTTTAAGCATCAAACTCATTCAACGCTTATAAGTTTACTTGTCCGCCTGCACTATTCTTTTATTAGTGTTATGAAAACAAATGACGAGCCAAACTACAGTGAAACTTGGTTATAAAGATATGTTATAATGAACCAGCGTGGTTAATGCCCAAGAAAGCCGTTAATTTTACCTGAGAGATAGAACCTACACTGTAAACTCATCCCTCCAGTGAACATCGGCTAAAGTAAAAAAAATTCACCGTCGCTTTGGCTTTCTTATAATGAGGGTGGGTTGGTTTAAAAGTATTTTAAAAAAATTTCTGTTGCTAATGGAAACTAGTAAAAAATATCACAAACAACCAGAATCCTAAGGTAGGATTTTGGCTGACTAGTTCTTTCCATCAACAGTAAGCATACTTTTACTTTCTGGTGATATGGGCGTTGAGCTGGAAATGATTAAAATTATTGATTTCCTGACTTTAGACTGACAAAAGTCATCTTTCACCTTCCCTTTACACAGGAGGAGGAGAGTTTGGAGATGATGGGACAATTCAAGCCTGAGATATTTTGTTAATTCAATTCAACCTATTCCGTCCAAGTTTCAGTTGGTATGAAATATTTACTAGTACTTATATTAACTCATTCCAATCTGGTTTACAAAGCTAAAGAATTCCAATTATTTCAATTACTTCAATTACAAATGACATACAAAGGAATTATACCGACTTTAAGATTTTTAAGTAAGGCAGGAATGAAATAATTATGGGAGAGGTCAATAAAAAAGAAGGAAGGCAAAATATAGCTTCATATCTCTCGAACCTTTGTCATACAGAAATATATTACTAAATATGAACTTTTTTTTTGTATAGGCTGAGAGATCTTATTTTACTAGTCCCTGGGAGGAGAATCTCTTCCTTCCAGAACCCTCCGACGATTTGATTTCTGAGAACAAAGATTTAATCACTAATCTAGAGAATGATAAGGAAAGTCTTGAGGATGAAGAAGGCTCACAAATGAGAAAGACCCCAGGAAGTGTAAGGACAGAAGAGTACCCCAAAACTCCCTTAGAACGACATGAGATTGAAGGTTCAGTTGTGGAGGATGATGATAACAGCACATCCAAAGCCAAAGTACGTTTTTTGGCTGGGATGGTGGAGAGTGAAGGGGATTGGAAATCTCCATCAATCTCACTCAACACCCTCAATCCCACACCCATCCTTAAGAAAAAGAAACTTAGAGCCCCACTCCCTACTACTACTCCTCCTACATCTCATCCTCACGACTCCTCCCCTCAAATTACAAACTCACATCACAGTTACCAGGACAAAAATTATCACGAAATTCAAGATTTATGCTCAACCCAACAAACTACATTCAAAATCCTAGAGAACACAGAAAATATTTTGAAAATTGAACTAGAAGACTCATATCCAGTAGAACTCAATCCTTTTGAATCAGAAGAGATTCCGTCATATAAGAATCCATTTGACGAAGATGAATTCCAAGGATCAATACATTCCACCAATCAAACTCCTCCGAATCCTTTTGAGGAGGATGAAAATTATATACAGGTTCAAAGTATTCAGAGTTCTCTCCAGAATCTCTTCGTTTCTGCTCTGCCTTCCAACTCTTCAACTTTGAGTCTGAATGAGAGTCTTGGTGGTTCTATGAAAGAAAAGTCAAGGAAGAGTAGAAGAGCCCCACTCCCACCTATTTTTATATCCTCTATCCCTTTGATTTCTAGAGTGAAGTCAATTGGGGAAGAAGAAGAGATTGAGCAAGAGTCAAAAAAATTTATTCCTAAGAGAGGGGGACGGAAGAAACGAAGAGCTCCTCCACCAAGACGTCGTGTAGAACCACTTCCAGAGTCTGCTATCCAATTGGAATTGACGGATTTAGAGGTGAAGCGAACGGAGCTAGAAAGACAGGGTCGTCAGTTGGAAAAAACTATCAGGGAACTACTCGACACGGTAGAGAAACCATCTAGACAGTTTCTCATTATTATTGAAATTAAGAAAGTTCTTGAGATTGAGGTAAATGATTTGGCTAATCTTAGGGTATTGGTTCTCAGGAGTCTCATGATGAAGAAGCAGTGGAGGAAATGATGATCCAACTCTTCAGCATTGTGGGTGAGAAGAACGAGACGGTTAGGAGACAGACTGAATTAGAGTATTTGACTCGAGGTCATCGTCTAGAGGTCAGTTTCATTATTCAAATTTAAATTAAGTCTCAAAAGAAATGCAGACATTTATTTTATTTAACAGGAGAAGCAGGCCGAGCTGGAATTCTTACTAAGAGTTCTAATGGAGTCTCCAGAAACTCAAAGAGAACCTGAGCATATGGAGAGAGAAAAACAACTACTAGACGAGTATGTCCGCAAGTTATTTAACCTAACCTTACGTACACAAAGTTATAAAATACGAATTGGTTGAAATGCTGTTGGTCTAGATTGATACGAGTGGTTGATGAGAGAAACGAGGTTGTTGATTGGTTAGATTTCCATCGACGAATGGATCGAGAAGCGGATGTTCTGGTGAGTCGTTCTCTTACATCATTTTCTCTTTCCACCAAAAACACTACCCTTGAACCGCCATCACTCAAATCCATTCCTTCTGATCAGCATCAAAAAAAGAAAGAACGGAAAAAGTCAAAGGAGAAAAAGTTAAGCCTTCCGGATGTGGTAGAAGTCTCAAAAAGTGGAGAGACTACTGGAGAGAAAATGAAAAAGGAAAAGTTTAAAATATTTAGTCTACGGAGAAAAAAGAAAGAGAAAAAGTAAGGATAAGAAGAGAGGTCCTAAGATTATGTCCCTCAGTGAACCATTCGCCAGCGAGTCAGGGGTTCTTCTCACAGGATCTAGGTAACTTGAGCATTGACCCTACACAAAAACTACCCAAATTATTTATTTAATCCAATCAACTAAAATACTAAATTAACAGTAATTAGAAAGTGCCTTCATACAAAATAAATCTTCCATTTTTAAATATAAAAATTTGTGGCATTCTTTGTTTTTAGTTGGTCGAAAGTTGACTTAATTCTTACTTTTTTTTTTGTCATCAAGACCGACCAATCTATTTGTGATTCGTCGAAAATTCAGTCAGTACTCAGGAATTAATAATCAAACTCCCTCCCCTTCTACATTGTTTTTTCCACTCATCATTTTTGAGTATAACTTTCTCAAATCTTCCGCTTCTGCTTCCTTACACCGTTTGACCTTTACAATAGATATTATTAAAATAAGTAGTCTTGATTCACTTGGTAAACAAGAGAATTGACTGACTCTACATACTCTCGAACCAAATAGCATTGAGCCCTCAAAGTTCTCGCCGCGAGATTTTTTGTTTTTTCTTTCGAGATGTGCGCGTCTTCTCATTTAAACTTTTAGGTGGTGAAGTTAAAGTTTAATTCTTAATTCAGATAAGTCTTATTTTTTATTTACATTTACCTTGCCACCAAAAATTCAAAAAGACATAGTGTTAAAGGTAAAACCATTTCTAATTAAATTGAAGGAGAGTGTACAAGGAGTTGGGCGGGAGACATCTGATAGCAAGAAATTTCTAGAAAAAATTGGAATTAAAAATGTGATTCAGGCAACTGCTATAGCATGTCAACGTATCAAAGGTGTTACTTGCGCCACATTAAAGACTTCCGAGACACAAGGTAAAAAATTTTTGATGTAATGAAAATCAAAAATGAAAGAAATGTAGGCAAATTCTTTTAAATGATACACAAGTCCAAAACTCAAAAATATGAAAAGAAATATTGGATTCGCGAGATAGATTAATTGAAAGAAACGTTGAATTAACCAAATCTACTCAAAATCCTGTTCTAAAATTAGAAAATTCTATTTATAGCAATATCTGTGTAGAAATTTTTGAAACTCTGGACGACATTTCGTTCAAAGAGTAAATCACAATACAATACAATTGATTGACTGCCGCACACAACTCCAATTTTGAGATGTTTGTTTGGAAAATTGTCATATGCGACTCACGCCGAGGGCTCAATGCTATTTGGTTCGAGAGTAGATGGTGATATAATGAAAAAAAAGTTATTTCTCTACCTCTTCCAAAAAATTATCATAGTCCTTTCCCTCCGCCTTCATATCGGGTTGTAAAGCAGCAATTGCTTTTTGGGCGAGACGTATAGCATCTTCAAACTCCTGTAACATTGCTTTGGCCTTGGCAAATCTAAATAAAAGCATGAGGATGAGCAAAGTTTCCTCTTGTATTGTAATGTACCAATTTATATTCTTAAACCATCTTCCCCAAGAATAGTTGATGAAATTTTCGTGTGAAGATGAGTGAGTGAAGTTTTAACGAAATTCCTTAAATTTCAATGCTATACAACACATCGGCTTTAGAATTACTGCATAACTCTTAAACCCGAAAATTTCATGAAATCTTACACAAGAAGTTGGACCATAATTATCACCTGATGAAGAGTTTGTGTTTGAGAGGATGTCCTTCGAGTTGAATTCCATTCCTCGCAGCTACACATGCTTTTCGAGCCTCCTTGTTTTCTAGATAAGCCTGAGCAATATTGGCATAGAGAGTTCCGAGGAGTCGAGAATGTATGCCATGATTAACTAAGGTGAGAGCAGAGTAATTGGTGAGGATATAGATCCCTTTCCGGTATCTACATCATTACCAAACAGGATGAGTAAAGAATAGGTTACATTCCTAAAATGAGCCTCTTCCACACGAAACTACGACAGACGGATTATTATACTGTTTTTACTTGGAGATGGCAGAGTTGAGGTTTTTCTTCCCAAAGAATTTGTTTCCCTCGTCTTTGAGATTTTCTACAGACTCCATGATTCTCTCAAACGGAAGATGAGCGAGCTCCTCGCGAGACATGTGGGCTACGTTTTGGATCTCCTGCTTCCCAATAACTGACAACATCTCTACCACACAGAGAATATTTCCTCCTGCAAGACAAATAAAAAATAATGAGAAAATATCTTTTAAAGGAAGACCCTTTGAAATTATGAATTTTTCCTGCAAGTTTGTCTCTTTCTCACTTGGAGGAATTCTGGGAGGAACACCCAAGACTCCGTAAGCAAATTCATAGTGAATCCAGAATTTTGAAATTTCTCCTACTCCCATACTCTGAAGAGCTATGAAAAGTCCCTCGTAAGTATTTCCATCGGAGAAATTGAGTCGACAGACTTGTCCACGAGCAATGGATGAGTCCACTGGCTCCCTCTTCCCCTGTGCATAGGCAATGTAGTGGTAGCTTATTTTCGCATCTGTCGATACAACTTCCTTCTCGCTTTTCCGAATCACCTGAAATCATTCAGAAACACAGGCTACCTAATTATGAAAAATTTCTCTCACTCATTTCTTAATACTCTTATCCAGTTACTTACCAATTTCTTTATTTTTCCATCTGGGATTAAGTCCTGCATACCAGGTAGTGACTCTTCAAACTCCCCCATCTTCTCGTCTAGGTTGAGAGAGTCTAGAAGGAGTTGATGTTTGAGCTCTGGGTCCTTGATGTAGTCCTTCATATAAAACTCTTCCCCAGACTCTCTCTTCAATGTCTCCAAGTCAAACTTGTCAATTCTTTCACCATCCGACTCAATGTCCACTTCAAAACAGAATCCTTCAGCTGAAGAGATTTTTCTATAATCAAATACACATTTTTATGACTGATTTTAATTAATCTTTCACCATTGTTATTTTCTATACAGGGTCCACCAGAATTAAGTACCATATGGAGAAAGTTTTTATGAAAAATGAGTCAGAAATTTAGAGTGTTGCACTGCATCAGACAGTGCTAGAAGTAAGAAAAAGTTATTGCAAGGTTAAACGGNAATTTAGAGTGTTGCACTGCATCAGACAGTGCTAGAAGTAAGAAAAAGTTATTGCAAGGTTAAACGGTAGTTGAGTCAAAAATTTATCATTATTTTATACATATTCGAAATGATCCAATCGTATAAACTGCTAAACTTCTAATAAAATTGTTTGTCTATATTTCAACGAATAAATTGCTCAAAATGAGCTCCGTTAGTATTAGTAACGTAACCCAGGCGACCGTAGAATTCCCGTCGTACATTATGNAATTGCTCAAAATGAGCTCCGTTAGTATTAGTAACGTAACCCAGGCGACCGTAGAATTCCCGTCGTACATTATGTGGGGATTTGAGCATAAGACTCAATCCCCACTACTGTACTCATAAATGAGACAGTAGACTCCTTACCTGGCAATGAATGACCAGGAAGGAGAGTTTCGGAGTTGTATTGAGTTTGAGAACAGGATTGCCCAACTAGGCTCTG